>VZRV01007333.1:187939-210257 GCA_013398115.1 Falcunculus frontatus | reverse complement strand
GGGGGGGGGGGGGGAGGGTAATGCAGCTGGTTTGGGTTTGAGAGAATAGTAACAATTCATTACAGGTTTTTGATTGTCTAGTCTTTAACTAGTATTTTTTCCTGACTTTCGCCTTGTTTACTCAGCTGATAGTCAGTTTTCACATGTGCTGCAATGTCAGAATAAGGAGACTTTATTAAAAAAACATGGGGTTTTTAAAAAAGTTTTTTTAAGTGGGGAGAGGTACTCTAGCAAAGGAGATTCAACAGATTTATGCCATTGACAAGCTCTCATGTGACTTAACCAAAAAGGACAAATTATTTCTCAGATCCTATACATATAGTCATTTAACATTCACCAAGAAAAGATGTATGGATAGAATATTAACTATACATGGGCTGTTATCGCATAGGGTTTACCTGATCTAATATGAATGCTTAAATTAATGCACATGTTGGCCCGGATTTTAATCTAATTTACAGAGTTGCCTGTAGAAGTGGATGCACACTCCTGGGGAAGTTGCAATTGTGTGGATATAAAAGAGATCAGAATCTAATCTATTTGCTTTTAGTTAAAAACCTGAATGGGACGTTATATTTGAAATAAGCTATTGCTATTTCTTTTTTAACTTTCTGATATTTTTACTTGTTCTTTAACAGCAATAACAAACCTTTCAATAGGGGATGTTCTGCATAGGATTGCTGTAAGCACATTTCATGGAACTTTTCAAATCTCACCTAGATGTATTTCTTATCTTAAAAATGTTAAGCTTGTGTCATAATTTTGTTTGCATAAATATAGTTAAAGCAATACTGACAAGTGTTTTCAAGAGTATTTTCTGTGCCTGTATGATATTCATTCAAGACTGTCTACTGGCTGTAACCTTGCCACAGTCCAGTCATTTTCACATGGAGTTTTTGTTTTATAGAGATCTTCTCAAAAACAGTGTTCCAAGTGCTTAGACAGTTTTTGAAGTAATCTAACATGTGTTTAAAGATTATATGTATAATATCTAGAGAACATTAAGAAAAATACTAAATAATTCTTAAGTTTCCTGGTTTATTTTTTTCTCTTGAATCTCTTGCTTCTATAAAAAAAGCTTTTCCTAGCAACCTCAAGGAAGGGTTGCTGTTGCTAACAAAGGCTTACAACATTCCTGAAACCATACAACTTTTTATTCACATCTGGCATTTCAGGGAGAAGCAGGTAGGTTTGAATGGCTATTGACTTGAAGTGTATATTCCAACAGGAGGTCTGTAACCTAGGTTTTAGCCTTGGGAAGTGCTGAGCACTCTGCACCAGTTGTAGTCACTGCAAACCACAGGGACGTAGCACTCATGGCTTGCTATTCCAGAGGTGTGTTGGGTCAGTACCCAAAGCTCAGAGACTGTAAAAAATTAGTGGCCTAATATTTATCTGTGCTTGGTTTCTACTGCATTATATTAAACAACGGGTTGTTTGGGAATATTTTATTTCTTGCTTGATGTTACAGGTAAAATATCAATTCAAGCCCTCCTTTCTTTTTGTATTTTCAGTTTTAAGTAAAATTGTAGGAAATAAAATTATTTGGAAAAATATGGCACTGGTAAGAGGTGGACAATAACAGAGATATTATATAAAATATAGTGACAAGGTCATTTGCTGAAACATCACCAATACCAGGGTAAAATGAAAGTTGAGCCCAGGAGGATTCATGGGTTTTTCTTTGTTTTTCCAGTGACTCTGTGTTGTGACCTGCAATAACCCCTCCATCGGGGCCCTCCACTTGAATTCCAGCTGCACTGGAATGTGGCAGCTTCTCCTCAGGGAGTGATGCAGCATTGATGATTAAGATATTTAAATGAATTTTCTTTTGCAGCCTAACTTGGGATTTGGAAACAGGTTTTCTGAAATACATACCTTCATTCAGCATAAACTGTATTTGTCAAAAGCTTCTTTACTGCCCTTTCTAGCTCCTTTAATCCAAAACATAGCAGAGCACAGGAGACTGATTTTTAAAGTTATCCTTCTGACTTTTGGGCTTTGAAATGTTTGAGGAACAAGAAGTTTCATGTACGAATGTAAATTTATGCTGTTTGTTCTCCTTACCTTTTTTCACACAATGATTTTTGCAGCACAGATAGATGCTTTGTTCCAAAAATTTAATATTGGTAAAAGCAACATAGCCATGAAGAAAAGATTCCAGCGTGCTTGCATCTAATGGCTGAGCAATACACGACCAAACCATTCTGTCTTTGTCACTGAGACCCCTCAGTGATACACGTACAGTGCTGGTGTTCGTGGTGGCCAGTGCTCAGCTGTTGATACTGATTTTCTCGAGTGGGTATATTTTGATGCTGCCATGGTTTGCCCTTTTAAATGACAAACTGCATATTGTTTTCTTCTGAAATTGGAAAATTAAGGCGATTCAATCATTTTCATAAACATTATGTGTGTGTACATGTATATATAAATTGTGTGTATTAATTTAATATATTATATAGAAAATATAGTATACATTTGAGGGGGATATTTTAAAGGACTACAGCATTGATTTCAGTATAATGTAAGTGTGAGAAGTTCGCTCCAGCTTTACTGTTATTGTGCAGACTTAGAGTGGTTGAGGGATTTTAGTTTCAAAGAGAAGGGACAAACTAAATATCCCGATTAAAAAAAAAAAGTTAAAAAGTTTCTTGAATCTAGACAACAATAAAATGAGTGAGATCGTTCTTGTCTGTTCAGAATTCAAGTTTAACTTAAAGTAGTTCTACCAAGGGGTGAAAAAACTTTCAGTTTAATCATTAAAAAAAAAAAAATCGGAAAACACCCCACAAAAATTCTCAGCCTAATGCCTTTTTCCAAGAGAGACGTGGGCTGGTATCTGCTTAGTGGATCTGTAGTGCATGCTTTGCTTCTCACTTCCCGAGCAGAACTCCTGCAGAGCCAGTGGGCATGCTGAGCGCAGAGTGAAAACAGGCTGTGCAAAAATTATCTGCTGCATAGATCAGAGAGGAAAGGGCTGCTTAAACATGTCTTCAGAGTAACAACAACTAGTCTAGAAATGTGAAAAGGTATGCCAGTAAATTCATGTGCTGGAAAGGGTGCCTTTTTACCTCCGTGTCAGGGACGGATAAGTGAGAGGCAGCTGTTTGCAGCTCAGTTTCTGTGATTTCAGTTACTACAAGAATTTTTCTATTTTATTAAAACCCCCTACTTGCTAGATAATATTTCAGCAAATAATATGAGAATGCACCTTTTTGTTATGCTTCTTAAAAAGGCTTTCTAAGCACAGCTTTGAAAAAGATCCCCCCTTTCTTGCTTTTTACATGCAAAATTTGCCAGAGTTTACACTTCCAAGAGTGTTTCCTCCCCCAGTTATGAAGAGCGAGCCTCACCTCTGGGAATCTCACAGTGTGAAGGATAGACACAGAATACTAGGTGGTTTGGCAGATCCTCAGGAAGCTGACAATTTAGGAGGGTTTATGAAAGCTAGGAAAACTAATAACTGATTTTTTAATTTTATTTAATTTTCAACAGATGCACTTACTGAGAAATAATTGCTCCTTTATTTGTAGTGAGATTTAAAGGTCAGAAAAACTGTTTCCTTTTCAAATAGAATAGAGGCGCTTGAATACTACTAATGCCATAACCTACATTTATCCAATTATACGTTTCATTGAGGGATTGGCTAGAATCCAAATGCAGTAGTTTGAATAAAAGGCTCCCTGTCACTTACGTCTGTGTGAAGTAGTTCACTGCTTGCAACTGAATCTGCAATACCTTATCTCTTACGCTTAAAAAAAACCCCCAGTAAACTGGAATATTCTGGAGTGTGTAGTAACTTGTGGAATGCTAAAGTGCACAAACAATTTTGCTTTATAGCAGGTATTCCATATTTAGAACTTTTTTCCCCTTAAAAATCTGCAGTTTTCTTGTGGAAACACTGATCTGTGCCATTGTTTTCTTATTGTTTGCTTTGTGTATTTGGTATGCATAGTTTTGGTGGGAAGGGCATTGCCAGAGGCATTCTACCCTAATTTTACAATAACATTAAAATGGTCTCTCCATATGCATTTTGTGAGCAGAGTCATCAAGGGAGATGGACACAGAGTCCAAGCAGCCCTCAGTTTAGCTTTGTATGTTTTCCTAGGCTAGCAGTTCTTGACTTTGAAAGCAGTTGAAAAATGAAAGACAAATGATGTCTGGGCTTCCCGGGATTTCTTTAAATTTGAAAATACAGGTTTCTCTATGATACTTGTCTAATCTTCTGGATTTCCTGTGGAAGATTTTATCTTTAAGACTTCTGCTTGCCAAACACTTTTATTAATGAGTTCTCTTGTTATAACTCTGCTTCATACAGATAAATACCCATACAACTTTGTGGACCTGTGTTTTCTCTTTTGGAAAGATGAGAAATAAGAGCTGGAACTCCCCTTGTAGGTACTTTAAGATGCTTACTTCTGCAATCTCAACAATCCTTTCCAAAATGAATTCATGTTGAAAATCTACCAATTACTGTGGACTTCCCTGCAGAAATCATGCCAATATCAGTAAAAAATGCACTATTGTCGTGAAGATGCAGATCTTTCTACACTTATTTCAGTCTTTATCTCCGTAGCTTATGAATACCTACAGGTTAAAGTACTACACCTGTTGAATATAGGTTTGGTGCAGATGACCACTTTAAAACTTAAGGTGCTGCATTTGCATGGGCTCTGAGAAGAGCGTGTTGTGGAAGGAAAACATTGTGTTCTCTACAATAGCATGAAATTAAAAGATTACTAATGCAAAAATAGTTGGCCAATACCAAGTAACACTAGAAGTGGCATGCATTGGTTGGTACACTTACGTGTTCCACTGATGACTCTTCAGGGAGTTGGGAACAGCAAATTTCCCATAGGCTTCTCTGCCCTGTGAAGTGTGGCCATCTTCCATATTCTGGCTGTTTAGTTTTTCTTTAGTAGTTGTTTCTTTGGACAAGTAAAGGCCTAACTTACCTCAACTATAGCTGCTTCTTGTGTCCTGCTGTATGCACACCCACCAAGCAAAAAGTGGGTGGACTTAGTTGAGCTATGGGTTAACAAAAAGCAAATGGCTTGCCTTTGTTATTCTAATGACAAGAAAAGCTACATAAATGCATGCAATAAATTAGCGTGAAAGTTTGGCATGGCTTAGACAAGATCATTGGAATGGGCTGCCAAGGCTATCTTCCCCACCAGCAGCAGCAGTTCTGTTTCAAACTTTTGGTTAGACCTACATATATCCATGTGTAGATATGTTCAGCTATAGATTTATGTTCAGGAAACTGGTTGGCTTTAAGGTATCTCCTTTTTCCTGCCAGTAAATGAAGAGATTTCTCCAGTTTGGAACTGTCTATGTTTTTTGTAGTTAGTTCTCGGAGTTCTCAGTGTCCTTGCGAGGACAGAAGATAGTTAAGGAGGCCAAAACTGCAGGACATATGATACTGCAGGCCCATATAAGATCAGATGGGTTACACTGACAGTGCACTCCCACTACCCCATCTTGTTCCAGAGAAGTCAAGCAGACAATCCTGTAACTGATGAGGGCAGAAACTCCTGGCCCCTCATAGCAGGCCAGGAGTTCTTTCTTTGCTTTCCTTGTTCTCAGTGGGAAAAAAATTAAATATACAGGACTGCCCTCCAAAATGTAGTGATATAGAACAGGACTCTTCATCCTCAGGAAAAGGAGATGTAAAGATTAATTTTCTATACCTGCAGGACCCCCTAACTACACTTCTTATGTGGGTATCTAGCACCTGCCTTTGGTAAGGGGTACACAGGACAAGCTGCTGCTGCAAGTAAAGATCAAGGAACCAGTCTTAACTGTTCTTAGTTTTAGCAGCATGTTCTAGAAGTTGGTTGAGTGCCCCAGCATGAGCTCTTTGACCACACCAGCAGTCTCAGTCTTGAGAGTCTAATGCACCTGCCCCTGCAAAGACCCAATATGCTGCCTCTTTTCATGGGAAAGGGGGCAGGCCTGGCTAGGGATGATTGCAGTCTCTCAAAGACTGTTTTGCCTTGTGGCTGCATCAAGGGCAGCTTAGAAGTCTTCATGTGAAGCCTTCAGAATCAAACGTGCCAGCTGCCCATGCTGTCTAACTGCAGCAATGCCTTCAGGTGGACCAGCAGTTACACACAGGGTAACAGCTCAGGTGCACCCCCTCAGTGTAGTTGTAATGTGAAAAGGACAGAGAAAATCTTGCATTGAAGCCAAATTTGACACAAATAACACATCAGTGATCCAGAGATGTATTACAAAACATTAATAAAACCAGAGCACAAAGGTATAAATATAAATGTCCTTGGTGGTTTATTGTTCTTTGTATGTAAGAAGCTTTACTGTACAACTTACACAACTTTAGAATGGAAAAATGGTTAAAAATGTTTACAAAAAAAGCATGTTCTTAGGAAATTATGCTAGCAAAAACATCGGGAGGAGGGAAGCAAAAAAAATCTTCAGTGTGCAAACTTTTTATAAAAATAGAAATACTAACTCTACAGGTAGCATTTCATGATAAATTATTTAAATAGCCTATCTACACAATTATGTGATTAACTATTACAATGGCAATGAGAAAAATAATTTATAAAAATACAAGCAATGGTATACAAGATGACAGGAAAAAATATAATACAACATTAGAAATTGTATTTTACTTATTTTTTTCCAATGCCATTTCCTTACTGGGAATACATTTTCTGCAAAGAAATTTCGACTATGTACAGCATTAACTTTTTAGTACTACAGTAGCTTTAAAGTTTGTTAGACATTTGAACTCTGCTTACTCCAAAGGTTTTTCTCAGTCACACAACAATGAGGTAATATTTGTACGTAAAACTTTCACCATATTCATTTCTTCTTGTTTTTTGAAAAGACAAGGAAATATAGGTATAAGGATGCTGCCCCTTCTGTTGGGGAAAACAGTCTTCTAATGTACATCAAGGCCTGTCCCTCTTTTGCAAGGAGCTCCTGAAATTGCCTAGTCTACGATGAATTCCTTCTTTAGTAGCTGCACATCACTAGTTACAACACTTAGTGTGCAGTGGCCCAAAGAGCCCCTTAAATGGTTATTGAGGGCTGTCCTCGTGCCTCTGGCTGCAATCTCCTCAGGGCAGCTATCCTGGCTCTGGGTTAGGCCCACTGACCAGTGGTAAAGCATCACAGACATTTCCCAGCACTAGAGAACACTAAGATGGTGAATGGCATTCCCTCACCTCTAGTGCTGTGGATGGGACAGAAACTGCTACCACCTAAAGGGACTTGAATTTTAGCACTGCAGAACAGTTGCCTGCCAGGCTACCAACTGCCTTGCACAAAGAAAGGAAAAGCCAACATTGAGCTCAGACTGAGAAAAACAAACATCCCATTGCCCACACCCTCACTTTTCCTCGCGCCTCAAAGCCTTTATGGGAAAATTGCTCTTTGTAACAAATACATCACCACTATCTGCTCCAGACAAGATTTTTTTCTCAACTAAACCCTCTCTAGTTTCAGTATAGAACAGAGATAATAAATAATCTGTATTTACAATCTTACAGTCATGAAGACTTGTAACAATGATTAGGTGGATAGTCTTGACGCATTTCTTGTTGTTTTAATCAATAATCCCTCAGTCATTATAACATCAAGAATAGGCAAAAATAAATATTTTACAATTTTATCTACAGGCCCCTTTTCCTCCCCTCTAAAGAAGCGAGGGGTTTAAAACATCTATGGCATGTAGAAAAGGAATGTTTTCATTACATTATTTTTGTGCCTCTTTAACCATAGAAAGTGAAGCATGTGCTCGTCTCCTGAAGGACCAGCTGAGATGGTGGTGCTTTCTGGCACCATATCTGAAAGAACACATTTGAAGATAAGCAAGACCTGCATCTAAACAGGAAAAAACAGAATCTAATCATAAATCCCAGTTCTCCCAAAGCTGGTGTGATCCAGTGTACCAGTTTTTATCTTCTTTCTCCCCTCCCATGACAGAAATCAGTTTTAGGATATCTGTTTTGTCCGGTGTACAGCAGCTGATCTAGCTCACCACAAACAGAGTAAGGCTATGTTTTCATCTGAAAGGTATGACATAGAAAACAATAATTTCTCCAAGTTAAATGGATGTAAACCAAAGTAGCACAGCCTTCCTTAAAAAAATTTCTCTACCCCATAAAGAAAAAAGAAAGACCTAGAGTTCCCCCTCCCACCCAAACCCCTTTTCCCCACACAATGAAAGGTCTTCAGTTTAAGTAGTCCACAGCACATCCAAAGATGTTCTTTTTACAAAATGCTACTCCATGGGACCTCCAGTTAGAGAGGCAGTGACACTGTACTGTGATAAACAGCAAACAAATATCTTTCCTACTGAAAGAAGAGTGCTTGTTCAGTGATGACAATTCTCATTTCCAAGACACATTTGTTTCCTTCCACTTCAGCAGAGGTCAGATACCAAGTATGTTCTCACTTTCATTCTCTCAAAAGCATTCTCTTGAGGCAGGTCATGTGTTTTGAGTCCACACTTATGCAGAAAGAAGAAAGGAAGGAATAATATAATGGTCCCAGGATTTGTAAGGCTAAACGTTTCAAAAGGTGCAATTACCAGCATTTTTAAATAGTCTCTGAATCCAACAACCTTGTGATTATGGATCTGCAGAAAAAGAAAAGATATATTTAAATATTTCTGTGTATTATGCATGATTATGTCCAAGTCATTAATGCCTAGAGACATTTGTAAAGAAAATTGAAAGTGTACTTTCAGTTAGGTTCTTCCTTGACTTCAGAATCTAATCTATGTAACCATTACATAACGAAGTCACAATTTCAGAAGACTAGGACAGCTGGAACTAGTTGTATGCACTTACCTCCACTGAACTTCAAGACTGCAATATATGGACAACCTTCTACTCTGCTTACTTTTAAACACATCAGTTTCTTACTTGCTAAAGTCAGTGTTTTGCATTTCTACCTTAGATTTTGTCAGATGTGTTCATTCATTCTAGTCAGCACTTTAAAGGAGATTCAAGATGCATTTCATTTCTGGAACTCAACATGGATTTCTGATACTTTGAAATAACACAATAGGAATATATTTAGATTTTATATATTTAAATTTTTGACTGTGAAGAGTTTATTGAGAAGGTGTCCTGTTTCTGCCTGCAGAACTTGAGACTGAACCATGAAAGATGACAGCTTAAATTTCCCTGTTGGCTCTTATGTCTTGAGTTTTCTTGAACCAATTTTCTTATATAGGATCTCTTAAATGCAATGTCATCCTTACCTCTGCATTCATATTTAAGGTCTGAGAAGAACACCATTTCTTGAGAGAAGACAAATAATCCTAGCCGACCACCAGCATAGGTTTTATCGTAGATTGGTCCTGAGTCTGCCATGATTTTCTTCCCTTCATACATTACAACCCTACAAAGAGACAATAGCTCAGCCATCTTTGACAAGTTCCTATGAGGTTCATCTTCAGGTCCACTTTCCCTGTGATATTTACTTCAGACAGAAGGATGATGCTCACCTGATGTAGCCAGTCTTTGGTCTATGGCTAAGTCGCCATCTGTATGCAGTGAAGTCTTTCCAGCCTATGTGACGAGGATCATGCCACAAAGTTCTCACCTACCAAAGAATATTTTTTTATTAACCAAAGGCCAGAGATAACACAGCACTTATTTTGACATGAAGGTGCCTTACTATTAAATGCTGCAAGTAAATAATTAAGCTCTGTAATAGGATCCTTTGAAATTAACTGCACATAAATTTACTTCTTTTAAATATGCAAATTGGAAGCTACAGCACAATTACAGAAACAACTGATTCACTGCTGCTGGAAAACCCGTCTGCAGTAAGCAATCCCGTTAATTGTATACAATATTTTGCATTATTAGGAAAAATTACAAAGTTATTGGTCTTTGCCAAGAAGCCTACATGATCAGCATGTGTGAGCCCCCTCTACGTGTCTAACTTGCTGGAAGAACAGCCTGCCTTACTCAGAAGAGTATGTAATTACACTGTAAGTACTCATGTTATCACGTTAAGAGTACTTTAGCATGTAGTGAGTGCCACTCTTACCTGGCCAGGAGTGTTTCCTGTGTGCCACAGAGCATTACGAAGGTGTTCTCCTGGACCAGTGGTGGAATTCACAACTTTGATGGAGAGACCTGAATATCCTTGAGCTTTGGTTGGTGTGGAGTCCCAGTAAGACTGGGTGATCTGCTTCCACATGACAACATAGAAACGACTGCTAGATTGGTAGCCAAATACAAAGCCAGCATAATCATCATCCCTTTCTGTATTGATAAAGAAGGTACCACTGAAGTCCACGGCATTGAATTCATCAAAACCTATGGGGACATTAAAGGATAAAGTTTTAGGTGCTACTTTTTTGCAATTCTTAAACAACTCCTTAATAGTTTCTCAGGTTCTCTTCCTCTCCCCCACCCCAACTAAAAAGCACAACCAAGAAACTCCCCACCCCCTCCCTCCCAACAAACAAAAAACTCAAACAACCCCAAAACATAGTGCTTGTTAAATTTTTTTCCTTACCAACTGCAAGGCCAGGGTCACAGTTGACTGTCTGAACCAGTTCTTTACCCTGGTGACGAACAACCCAGTTTGGATCATTTTGGGATGTTCCTTTGGGATCCAGGGGAATCATCTGAAATCTTCGGAAATCAGTCTCACTAATTTCCACATTTTCAGGGCAGATATCATCAATGTCTGGCACACTGTCTTGGTCAAAGTCATCTTTGCAAGCATCTCCACGTCCATCACCTGTAGGATAAAAGTAATTTTACCATTCTATCACCACCATTGTTTGCTTCTGAGCCTTACAGCTTGGGAGCTGAAGTCTGAATTGCAGATTTCTGACTGCCCAGGTACTTGGCAGACACATGAGAGAAGCCACAACAGCTACTGTATAAATGCCCCTTCTCTCCAGCCAGATAGTGACTTTGGAGTAAGCTGGATATGTGGTCATTTTTACATTGATCTTTACCCTGAGAAGCACTATAACAACATTCAATTTTTCTTCTGATACAGACATTCTGGTTTTTTGTTACTTAGTTTTGTCCAACATTAAATAGTGTGAAAAAAAAATAGCATCAAACTAGTAGAAGATGCTCTTAAAATGTTATTATGATACTGCCTATCTTACCATCAGAATCAGCTTGATCTGGGTTGGCAACCAATCTGCAGTTATCTTTGTCATCAGGGATACCATCATTGTCATCGTCATGGTCGCAGGCATCACCTTTTCCATCCTTGTCATGGTCAGCTTGATTGGCATTGGGCACATAGGGGCAGTTATCAAGGTTATTTTGATGGCCATCTTCATCTATGTCCTGGTTGTTGTCACACTGATCACCTATGCGATCAGAATCACTGTCTTCCTATCAAAGGAGAAAAATGTAACGTTTTAAAAAGCCACTTAAAGAAGGCTAAGATAGGAGTCTCTGAAATAGGAGTCTTAATATGTAGAATTAATTGGGATTTCTGCTTGCTTTATCAAGAGCTAAGATGGATATAGTGAGTGGATTAATACACACTTAAAACTGCCTGTGCTAACTAGTTTTATGCTACTTTAGTCTTGTTCTGGTTTCAATTTGAATCCAAAGCATCAAAAAGCAGTGTGATCATCAGCTATCTTGTGCCTTTGCCACATTCCTCTTCTGTCACTAATCTACCATATTGGAAGCAGGGTACTTTGTCTCCTACATTCCCTGGCAGCAATGTGCTTTCCAGGGTCAAGTCAGGGTTGGACTACTCTGGACCTATCAGTAGAGAATGTAACATTAAAACAGTCTACCAACTCTTGGTGTTACAGCTTCTACACCACAGCATAACTTTCTCTATCATAAAAGCCTCTAATGCTCTTCATGCCCCCTGATTCATCAGTCAAGACAATTGTTCCCCTGGTGGTCACAGCCTGCATTAACTAACTAGTGTGCTTGCTGATCACATATTTTAGCCAGTCATTTGCTTAATCAGCTTCTGAGCTAAGACAAACAATCCCATCATCCTGAGATTGCCTCATGTTGAGCCTAGTAGTCTTGTTAACACAGGTGGATGGCCCTAGTGTAGACACATGGCATACCATACACTTTTGGATTAGCTACTGATTCTGGCACTTGAAATCTAGAATCTCCACTTCTAGAACTTGATTGGGATAGTGTTTGGAAAGCCATTAGAGTCTTACATTAAGATTTCAAAATCACAAGAGAAAGGATCTTCCTGAAAGGAGCTGCCTCAAAGGATCTTCAGGCGATTCCCTCCCTCAAGTGGGGAAGTAGTAAAGCAAGTGACAATGACTAAGAAATTTTATATTATCTGTTTAAACCCTTCAAGTAACACTGCTTTTAGGCTACATGGCCACACTACACTACATTCCACTGATTTGCAACAGCTTTTCTAACCCTTTGAACATTCCATTAATGTCCCTGAAGCTATTAAACTTACAGTCCTCTAACCGATAGGATGTCACAGGCTTTATCTACTTCTGCCTTCAGTTTTTGACTCAGTAAGTTGTCTGAGAGTCTGGATCCCCCTAGATTTTTATGAAGGTGAATTTTAAAAGTGGCAGAATATGCCCTTTTCTTAGGGAAAAGCAACTTGTGCTGCCTTCCACTTACTGGTAGAAAAGTTATCTTCTAAAATGCAGTTGGCTTCAAGTTTAGGGACAAAGTTTAAAGAATGACTTTGTGTCTAAGTGAACACAGCCCTACAGGCTATGAAGAGGGTAGTTCCACTACCCACGTTTTACACAATATTCCCAAAGTATTTCATATTCTCACTATGAGGATCACCACAACTGACACACCTAAGAAATGTTTAGGAGACAAGTACATGCAGTAGTCTCAATAGAGCTACTTTTCAGAAAATACCTAGCAGCTGTTCAAACTCTGAGGGCATGTTGTTTGGTAAAGGCACCATTTGGGAAAGTAGTAAGAATGATTTATGACAAATCAAATTTCAGGTGTAACTTGTTCAAATATTTTCTACAACACAGAACATACTATATTTTTTAGCATACCAGTTCTCTACTTACATAATTCAAATCCCTTACCTGGTCAGGGTTGTGTTCCAGTGGACAGTTATCACACTGATCTCCAACACCATCCAAGTCTGTATCCCTCTGGTCTACATTGTAGACATATTGGCAGTTGTCCCTTTCATTAAGCACCCCTGCAAAAATTCATGAATGCAAGTCAGACATCCAAATGCTGCAAAGGACTGTCTAGCCACCACACACTTCTTGATACATTTTTTAAAGCATTTTGAGCAGCATTTAAAAGCTTGGAAACATGACTCGTCACTAGCTCTGCCACGCACCTCTGCTCCTACTGCCTTGTCAGAGTGGAGCTAGAATTGAACTGTGCCAAAATGAATATATTCCAAAGGGAATTTCCATTAGCCCTAACTGTTCCTTCAGTAGCCTTCACGTCCTGAAACCACCACAAGAGAACTTCTGTGTGTTCAGGGATGAAATTTTGGTAGGAAAACAGAATTATATTGGGTTCATTTGATTCATGGCTGATTAGAAGATCGTCTAAAGGAGTGATTAGAGGCCACCTACCATCTCCATCAATATCTACTGCACATGCATCTCCTTCTCCATTGTTGTCAGTGTCAGTTTGATCAGGGTTGTGATTGTAGGGACAGTTGTCACAGCGGTCACCAACATCATCCCTGTCGTAGTCATACTGCTGTGGGTTGTAGATGAATGGACAGTTGTCCTGCAAAAGTGAGAAAAGTCAAGTTTTAAAAAGAGTCAAATAAAAGCTTTAACCAGATTCTGCTTATGCTTGTACTGCTATATGAAAGAAGAAATGAAAGGTGAGGAAATAGTTAGAACTCAAATGCTACTATCTGCCTGTTGCTGGCATGAGTGTATGAATGGCTGAATGAAAAAGTAAAATTCACTTCCAAAGCTCAACCAGCTGCAGAAAGTTTGTCTACAAAGTTACGCATATCAAATGTTTCTAGGATAGCTGTCAGTGCCAGCAATTTCCTATGGTCCTCCTTTAAGATTAAGGTTAGAAGCTAGACCCCAGCTTTAGGAAGGGGAATGGGAAAGCCACATTCTCAAAGGCTGTTCTTTTCTGTTTTCTTACCCGGTCATCAGGAATGCCATCATCATCATCATCACTGTCACAGGCATCACCAATCCCATCCTTATCATAGTCTTCCTGCCCTGAGTTAGGCAGATTAGGGCAGTTATCCTAGAAAGAAGGAAGTACACAGAAGTGTTCACTTCTGGTATGATTCCAATGTGTATTTGAACAGGTAAAATTTAATCATTAGGCAAAATCGTAACACCTCAATCAGGTAGGAGTTGCCTTACTGTAATTCTCTCCATTTAAGCTAGTCATTAGAGTAATAAGTCTTAGAAAGCCACAGTTAAATAATTTTTAAAATAAAGGCTAGGTTGCTTTTGAGAATCATACCCTGCTTTTCTTTCCCTGGAGACAGCTATATGTCAGAGCAAAGCTGATACAGGTATGGCCTAAACTAGAATCTTCCTAGAACATTTACAATAATCTGGCTTCATTTTTTCTCGTATCACAAGAATATATAAAGCAATACAGCAACAGCAAGAGCGTCCTAGCAATGCCTTGACAACGGTATCCCTAAACCTCCTCTATCCCTAGAAGGTTATTTGCAGAGAGAATATTTTAATAGCTTAGGCTATTATAATGGTAGATGGTAAAAGAGGATAAACTTACTTTTTTACAGTGGTAAGTGGCATTGGCAACACAAACCAGGTTCTCATTTGGCCATCCATCTAAGTCCGTATCTTCTCCACAGATTATGCCATTGCCAGCATAGCCTGGTTTACATTCACAGCGATACATGGGGTCACTGAAGTGGCCAAGGTAATTGCATTTGGCATTCTTGTTGCAGTCATGTGTTCCATCTGTGCATGGATTACGTGGCTTGCAGACCTAGAAGACCATACAGAAATCAAACCCACTGAAAACATTTTTTTATCCCTCACTTTTTCCCCAGAGATTCAAAAAATCCTCATCAATCAGGAAAAAAGAAGCTTCATACATGGCTTTCTTCCAGTCCTCAACTCCAGTACCAGTCTTTGCACTAATTATTTTTCTTGTTCAAACCTTATGTATTATAAAATGGAACCAAGCACTAAGATATCTCTGAGGCACATACTGTTGTATCATTAGTGAATACTGATCTACTCCTAAAATTATGTGTAAACGCTGAACCCTCCACGGCTGATATTTAAAATTCATTTTGATCTCCAAAAGAAATTGCTTAATGCTTCTTCTCACAGACGATGGTGTTTTATTAAATGCTCCAAGTCCTTTTTTGCCTAAAACACATAGATGTTTTCCGTTTTTTAGAAACTTTGTGAGATTTCATAACCCAGAACAATTCTCAAATTGACAGTACCTGTTTGTTAGTCATGGCATCCTCAACACTGCGGCCAAATGGCTGTGTTCCAGTGAAACGTGGTGGACAAGGCAGGCAGTTGTACCCAGGTTCAGTATTCTCACACCTGTGCGCTCCATTGAAGACAAAGCAGGCATCAGGAACCTCTTTGCACTGAAGTATGAGTTTGAGATAAAGGAGAACAACAGTTAGCATTATAAAACAGTGATTCTATTCTCCCCTCCTGTTTTCTTTCATTCCCTTTCAAGGAGCAAACTATAGTCTTCTTACCTCATCAATATCTTGGCAGTGAATACCATCACCATGGTAGCCAGGAGGACAGGGACCACACTTCCAGGAACCATCTGGGGCGCTGGTACACGTAGCCCCTGCAAAGCAGGGGTTAGACAGACACCCATCTGTGAAACAAATGAGAAAGTGTTATGATAAAGGATGCTTACCATGCTGCTACAGCACTGTATTTGGCTGATATCCTGGTTTAAAATTCTAGCACTTGAGGTTTACAGACTTTACATTGGTATTTTCAAGATTATCGACAACCTTCATATGTTTATGGGAAAATGGATACTCACCAATTGGACAGTCCTGTTTGTTGCAGACCTGAGTCCCTCTAGCTTCACCTACACAAGTCTTCCCACCATACTGAGGCTCAGGATTATTGCAGAGACGGCTACGTTTCTGAAGTCCTCCTCCACATGTCACTGTGCAAGCATCCCACGGAGACCACGGTCCCCAGTTGCCATTAACTAAAGGGAGAAGAAGTTAGAAAACATGCATAGCTTTAAATTCAGTGCTACAACTCGTTTCCACCTGACTAAGGACTATTACTTTTGTAGTGAGAGCACTTTGGGCATTGTTCTGACATTAATGACAGAATTAATGGACTCCATGGAAGAGGCATAAAAATAGTTTCATCTGAAACTAACCTGTGAGGTTTTACGTAGCCCACCTCTAAGTTTAAAGAGAGAATACTACTAGAACAAGCTTATTTAGTAACTACTCAGAAAGTTCACCATTTAAGCTACCAATTACTAGTTACCACCAGGACACACTTACTTGGACAAGGATCTTTCTGGCAGGCTTTGTTTTCTCTTGCTTCACCCTCACAAGGTTTGCCATTCAGCTGTGGTACTGGAGAGTTGCAGAGACGAATTCTAGTGATGATGCCCGTGCCACAAGTGACAGAACATGATGACCATGGTGACCAGTGACTCCAGCCACCATCCTGTTTAACTACAAGAGAGATTTCTGTTATTCATAGTTTCTGAAGACTTCAGCTGTACAGTACCTAGGACATAGCCAGTACCAGGACTGTACCAAAGACTCCATGTGTAATTGATAGCCTCCTCAGTGTCACAGATCAAGTTTTCCAACTAGAGAAATTTCATACCTAAACTGGTATCAAATTTTGTCCTGGGAACAGTGCCCAAACATGCCTGTTTACTGCATTAACTATCTGCTCCCCTCTACCTGATTAATACAAGTCCTTAAAGCTAGAAGCCAAGGAGCCATGCCAGTGACAGAGCTACATGGCAGTCTTTGCTTTTAACATTCAGCCAATAAAAGCAGCCTCTGTTTTACTACCAGCATGAGTAGATTAAGTACTTACATCTCTTATCACACTCTTGAAGGTGGCAAGTCCGAGTCTGTACAGAGGAGCCTTCACAGCGGTTATTGAGACTGTCACAAGAACGCCCTCTCTGCTGAATTCCATTACCGCAGGTCACAGAACACGAGGTCCACTCAGACCAAGGAGACCATCCATCATCTGCATAGTCGCTAGCTGCAGAGGGATACAGTTCTGAATAAGACTCCGGGTACGTGCTTTTCTGTATCTTTTTTCCCACCCCTTTCTCTGCAAAAAAGGACGCAACTGTCCTCAGAAGCCACATGCATCTTCCTTCCTTGTATGAGATAAAGGCCAAGAACTCAAACATTTCAGTATGTTGCATATTGTAGAAAGAATCTGAACATGTGTCACGTAAGTGATGAGCCTCAAAGAGGCATCAGATTAACCTTACTTCAGTAGCGCAAGGTTACCCTTGGATATCCAGTTCTGGTATACTGCAGAGCAGCATGTGTCATGTGGCCAACTGCTCCAGAATTGTGAAAGTATTAAGTACTTACGCCAGCACCGAGGGCAGCACTCGCCATCAGGCACGGTGGCATTGGAACAAGGCATGAGAGGACAGGACACTTTCCGGCATATAGTGGCAGAGTTCTATAAAGAGTTGTGAGAATTACAGTTACCAAGTGGAATATAAACAATCTCTGGAGTCTGGGTAAATAATAGAGACCTTTTCTACAGAACTTTAAGACTCAATAACATATCTAAAGCAGAGACCCTTGTACGTAGAGCTAATACAACCCAACGGGTAGTCACAGGTATTTTCAGTCAAACTTCATCTCGTTTCCATTCTCACCCATTATTTTTTAGCCAAAAGCAGAAATATTTTGGTTCTGCAGAAGTTTATCAAGAGTAGCTAGCAGATGCTGGCTAGAGTAAATGACTATTATGTGATACCAAAGTATAAGGTCAGATTTCAAAGAAATGAAACAAGAATGAGAAGCCAACTTTCTTTTCAGTTAATATGGATTTAAGCTGATTATATGGTAAAGATAAAATGAGTTTAGTGGACTCTGCTCAAGAGCCATGAAATCTCCAACTTATACTTAGAGGTTTTTGATCTGTAAGCCAAACAGGCAGGGTAAGAACATCCACCTCCAATCTCAATAAGAGCTAAAGGGCAGTCTGTAGTTTTGCTTCTTGAAGGTAGCAGCTTGGTCAGAAGAATGCTCTCATGATTACTATTTTAATCTCCCCAGGCAAATTACTAGATTAAGGCAATTACAACTAACATTGAGTAAGAAGGATGGTAGGAACAAGGCAGATGCAGAAGTCACAGTATCATCTGCTGACTACAAGACAAAAGATGCAGAGAGCTAAAGAAGCAGACGTAGAATTTGAGTTGGCTTGTATTGCACATATACAAATATTCGGCTTTTAGTTTCTAGAGTGTGGCATGCTAGTTAACCCACTCTTTGGTAGACTGGTACCACAAAATGTTTTTGCTAAAGTATACTTAAATGGAACAAGCAAATAGTTTAAAGAAACTCTGAAACTATATGTTTTGTGTATATTTACAACAGTTAGCAGAAGTGAAACACAAAGCGTATCTTGCCAGGTGATCCTGGGATTTGAACAGCTAAACTGAAATCCGAAAGGGATTGCTGTTCCATACAATCTGTAAAAGATAACAGGGCACACCTACAAGCATCTTCTAGAGAAAGAAAAACACCACAAGTTTAAGTGCCTCTGCTGAGTACTAGAATGTCTTTTCCTACTAAGTCAGCAGGAGGTTCAGTGAGGACAGAAGGTAGATCTAGCAAAGTTGATAGTACTATATGTTTGTTCTATTGATGCTGACTTTTAGTTTACTGATGGACTTATATAAAGAATACAGGCATTCCCCAAATTAAGGAACTACAAGTGGTAATAGCTATATCAGAGTGATGTTTCATATAATTTTCTAGAATACTGCTGTTACGACAAGGTATGGAAGCTACCTTCATACCAGGGCTCTAGTAGAATGAAATAAACTGAGTAACTCTATGGCTTCTCTAGTATGCCCAGTTCTGTGTATGATTCACTCTTTCTAAGAAACAATGCTGTTTAGAAATATCTGTTAATTCCAATTTATGAATTTATATTCAGATGATTTGTGAATGTGAGGAATCTTACCTGGCAAGTACATTCAGTGCAGCTGTCAATAGTCCACTCCTCTTTATTTTTGTACAAGATTCCATTATGCATGCATGCTCCAGGAGTGATCTGGACTACTTTGGCAATGATTTCATTTTCTTCAGTCTTAGGGGTGAGAAGCAAAAAGAAGATATTTAGAATCTAATACAGAAATGCCCTTTTTCACAAAAGTCAAAGTAAATTTATTGCTGTTTACACAGGCTCTCAAAAGTCAGGTTATAATTAATTCACTAAGTTCTGGTTAATAAAAGGTACCATGAAGTTATAGCCCACACTCACCACTTTGCGAACTCTGTCTTGAAGTGTTGTAACCATGGACCGCAGCCCTTGCAGTTCCACAAACATATTTGTTAGTTCATCACAGGAAAACCCACAGACTGCTTGGATGTCCTTTGTTTTATGGCCGATGTAATTAGTGCGGATAGCTGGGCTGGAACCATTGATGGGGTTGTCCAAAGTAATGATTGCACTAGTGGCTAAGAGAAAAAACCAGACATATAGTAAATGCATTTTATACCACATGCATTTATCATTCCAGGCTAACACCTGCTAAACAGCTGCCACCAGATTCATTAGGGTGGCTGCAGAAATATAATCTTATTTCTTATGCAGTGTGGATTTGCATGTCAGCATACTTCTGAGTTCTGTTTCAACTTGTCTTTCTAACGTAATGAGAAATCTTATTTTTAAAAAGTCATTGGATTCAGAAGATTGTAAACTTACAGCTGGAGCAGCCTTTGTTCCGCAGGATAGTTTCCAGAGTTGTTCCAAAGACAAATCGCACATTCTGCAGCAGACCCTGTGGACAGAGGAAGAATTACAGCTACTTGCAGCAACTGCAAGGGAAAGAAGAACCACTTGCATGGAGAGACTGAAGGTCATGTAAGATATTAGAGAGTAATTTCATGCCAGACAGATGGAAAAGTGAAACACATTGCTCTATTCTCCTTAATAAAAACAAGCCCTGCTTCCTAACAGTCTTATCCTTGAGCATAAGGACTTGGCGACTCTCCAGGCAGGAAGGAAAAAACCCATGGATTTCTGAACCTCGTATAAGAAGCTGAGCAATGAAGCTGCAACTACCTGTCTGGAAGCTTCAGTGCCTTCTTATTGCTGCAGAAAGCTCCATCCCTGCAAATCTAATGCTTTACCCTTCAAACTCCATTAGTAAAGTTTAGTAGATTTAGATGTCTTTGTCGCTCTTTAGGCTTGTTGAGCAGCTAATGCACCTTCAAAACAGAGGACTGAAAATTCTAGGCAAAAACATAAGTGAAAGTCTTACCTGGAAGTTGTCATTGACTCCCCCTTTGGCAACACGGAGCCTGGCACTGGTGGCCAGGTCTCTAGTGAAGATGTTCTGGATGGGGATGTCCAGTTCAGCATTCTCCATTTTCTCACACCCCACATAGAGCTGAGCTCGGTCCTCCTGCACAAACAGGGTGATATTCTTCCAGTGTCCTGTAGCTAGCAAGACATCCTCTACTGACACTAACTGCTGCTTGCCATCAACTGAAAGGCTCAGGTCCAGGGAGCCTGCCTTGCCGTTTGACACTAGACTGAAGACATGACCAGAGCCATCTTTCTGTTCCACGGAGAGCAGCGTGCCCCTGCTTTTCTTGGCTTGCCGGAGAGTGGCCAGGAGAATGAAGCCCTTCTCAGCATGGATGGCATCTAGTAAGTCTTGGAACTTTGAGTCAGGGACGGCAGGGATGCGACTGGCATCTTCAATGCGGTAAGCAGGGCTGGAGGATTCTGGTCCCTTCACCAGGTACACCCCGGGGGCCCGGCGCCCGGCTCCCTTCCGCATGAAGCCAATGAGTTCAAAGAGATCGAAGACACTGTTATCATCACTCCTGGACTCTGCAGAGATATCAGGACAAGCATCATGAGAAAAGGACATGAACAGGCTGAGTAGGTGCTTATCTCCCAGGATTGCTTAACATCTTGGCTGCTGGTGCAGGTCGTGCGAGGCACAGCGCCTCACATCAGAGCACAGACAGTAGCTCCGATGGTGCGGCAGTCCCACCAGGAGCTGCTGTGCAGCAGTACGTGTGCATTCTTGTACAGGAGCCAGTCGGCACAGGAGTGCCAGGTAACCCGCTGACTGACACACACAAAGGTAGCAGCCATTCTGGCACCTCATTACACTCTAGCAGCGCAGAAATAGACAGCAAAGTCCAGTCTGCAATATTCCTATGCTAGGACATGGCAAAGTGAGTTCGCTTAATCCAGCTGAATGACAGCAGCACAGTAGCAGCTTCTCTATGGCATCAAGACAGCAGCCCACTACCCCATTCCTTCTTCAGCCAGGTCCTACATCATGTTCCTCCTTTCCTCTGCTCAGTGCAGAGGTAGACAAGCTACACGCTCAAGTCCTGGAGACTCTGCACTCCTATTTCTGAAGGTTACACAAATTCCACACCAGAAAAGTTTCCTGTTCCCAACTAGCTGATGCTCAGGTTAAAACGTTTTTGTTCACTGAAAGCTTTGGAGCTCTTCACCACCGAGCACAACTTCATCTGCCTACACAGGCACCAAAGTGTTTTATTTTCGTTCCCCCCTTCCTTGATTGCCCCGGGTAGCAGCACAGAGCTGGCCTTACCTGCAGTGCGCTTGGTCTCTGAGCCGCCGAGCACGAGGAGAAGAAGGCAGAGAGCAGTCGCTGGCCCCATGGCAAAGGTCTGTCTCTGAACCAGCCTGGGGACACATACGAGGAAGGTCATCGCGCTGCCGTCGCACCCACGACCGGCGCCAGCGAGGCTCCCGCAGGCAGGGAGGCTGCGCAGCGGGGACGGCGCAGGTGTCCCCGGCCGCCCTCGGACGGGACAGCGAGCGCGGCGGAAGCCGCTTCAGCACTTACCTGCGGGAAGAGCGATCCGAGTGGTCAGCGCCGGCCTCCGGGTACCGGCGACCGATATCCGCGGGCGGCCCCGACTGTCCCGGCGCAGGAGGGCGAGCAGCGGTGGGCAGCTGTGGCGGCGCTGCCGGGACACTGCGGGCGCCGGCCGCCGCGCGCGGCTTTAAAGGGATGGCTCACATTCCTGGGCGCACGGCGGGCCAATCGGCGGCGGCGGGGCAGGAAGCGGGAGGCGGGAGCCGGGTGGCTCCGGGGCCAGGGACAACTTTCCGCAGGGGCCGGGGGGCGGGGGCGGGCGCACCCCGCGGGCCGGGGGAGCGGGC
>VZRV01007333.1:0-187865 GCA_013398115.1 Falcunculus frontatus | reverse complement strand
CCGGCCGTGAACCCGGCCTGGCACCCGCTCCCGCCTATCCCGCCGCCCGCTCGGCGTCCCGGACCTGCCCTCCGGCCCCGGGGCTCCCGGCCGCGCGCACCGGCGCTGGGCGCGCGTCCCGCCGCCGGTACCTGGCGGGGCCCTGGAGGAGAGGTGCGCCCAGACGCCAGTGCCTCCGGCTGTCCTGAGGCGCTGGTCAAAGCATCCTTCACTTAATTAACCCAATTCACTTAATGAGACCTTCTCTGCCTGCCCACTGCTGCCAATACGCAGCACACAGGACACTGGGTTCACAAAAGGGGAATAACGTGAATTCTCGTTAGCTCTTCCTGCCTAGCCTTGGAAGAGCCGGGCCCCGTGCGGGAAGAGAGGAGAGAGGACGGCGGGCTGGAGGAGCGGGGACCTGCCGTCTCCTCCTTTCCGCTCCACCTCTCCTTGTCACTGGAGAAGGGTGTGTGGGGATGATACTCAAAAAACATGGCCTTAGGAATGAAATGACTGTACCTGTACTGCAGCTGAGAATCTCCCATAGCAGCCTTGTTTTATGAACAAAATAACTAACACTACTTCAGCTAAGGATTTCCCACGTAATATGAATTCCAGGTAACAGGAAATCTAAAGATTAAAAGGTAGGTTCCGTACATCATGTCGTATTCTGAATGACTAAAAGTGACTTGAGTGTGTGAAATGGCTTTGAAGTAATCAAATTCCAAAAATGGTTAATTCCTCTGCATTCCCTGGCCTTTGTATGCTTGGCATCTGCTCTTGTGGAAAGTGGAGTGTCAGTGAACGAGAAGGACCTAGTTAGGCGATCGCGTGTGTGGTGAGAGAAAACTGGAGTGAGCAGTGACTGAGTTGGACTCTGATCTGTGTAAAATGCATCCGACAATCAGACTGTCTAATGTATGAGGAAGAATTACTGCACTACGGATTATCCCAGGAAACTCTCTGGGAAATTCTTGACCCAAAGAATGAGATAGCTACAGAATTGTGTATATTAGGGCAAAGCCAAAATTATTGTCTGCCCTTTTAACTTAGAAGATGGAGTATACCATCTGAAGTAGGCCTCTTTACTGTGCAGTGATTCATAGAAGAAAAACCTCAAGCGTCTCAAGATAAAAAACTGAGAGAGAAGAGAAATGATGGTGATGATGACAGCCCTGTCAGTAAAAAACCCCTAAAAGATCAGCAAGAGAGAGAGCAAGCAAGATACATGGACTGCTCTAACCTGCACAGGTTTAACATTTTATGCTAGTTGAGATCATTTTTCTCCCTTCTTGCAGTTGGTATTCTCAGCAGACAGGTGAAGAGCACAGTGAATGTGATATGTCATGTCGTATCACAGAGTATTTTGCTTCTGTAAGTATAATGGTAAAGTACAAGAAAGAGCAGCTTATATGTTCACTGTTTGCTGGGTAAGGAATTGGTTGGACAGTCACATCCAGCGGGTAGTGGTTAAGGGCTCAGAGTCCTGATAGACATCAGTCCCTCAGGGGGCAGTACTGGGACCAGTTCTATTTCATGTCTTTCTCAATTACATAGATGAAGGGATCAGCAAGTTCGCAATGACACCAAGCTGACTGGTGGAGTTGACACACCTGAAGGATGGAATACCATCCAGTAGGGATCTGGACAAGCTTGGGAACAAGTCCATGGAAATCTCATGAGATGTAACAAGGCCAAGTGCAAGCTGCTGCACCCAGGTCAGCCAACCTGCAGTATCAACACAGGCTGGGGATGAACAGATTGAGAGCAGCTCTGCCCAGAAGGACTCGGGGGCGCTGGTGGGTGAGAGGCTGGACATGACCCAGCCATGTGCACTCCCAGCCCAGAGAGCCAATTGTATCCTGGGCTGCATCCAAAGCAGCGTGGGCAGCAGGGCCAGGGAGGGGATTCTGCCCCTCTGCTCTGGTGAGTCCCCACCTGCAGTGCTGCATCCAGCTCTGGGGTCCCAGCACAGGAAGGACATGGACCTGCTGGAGTGAGTCCAGAGGAGGTCCACGAAGATTAGAGGGATGGAGCACCTCTCCCACAAGGAAAGGCTTAAAGAACTGGGATTGTTCAGCCTCTAGAATGCTGTAGGTTGGCTTTATTGCAGCCTTCCACTACCTGAAGGGAGCCTACAAGAGAGCTGGAGAGGAACTTTTTATAAGGGCATGTAGGGGTGGGGAAAGGGTAATGCCTTCACATTGAGAGTAGATTTAGATTAGATACTAGTATGAAATTCTTTATTCCATCTCTGGAAGGCCAGGCTGGATGGGGCTCTGAGCAACTTGGTCTAGTGGAAGGTGTACCTGCCCATGACAGAGGGAAAGTAACACAATACCGCAGTGTTTTGCTCACCAGGCTTTCTCCCTCTGATGGGAATCAGGTCCCTGGAAAGTGATGTGAGATGGTATTGAATAACATTAGGGCCTGGCCACGCCCCCTCCTGGTTACCGTAAAAAGTTAACCCTGTCCTGGCTGAAACTAGGACAGTGGGACAGTGGCTAAAGTCAGATGAGAAGGATTTCACCATTTATGACTTTCTGTGGCAGGTCATCTGTCGGTGTTTATTGTCCTAACAGTAAGGAAGCTAATGGTTGGCTCCCAGGGGAGGTAGATACCTGTTGGAGGAGTGCAGATTTCAATGCAGGGCATAACCCGTCCCCTCTGGGGTGGAATCCAGGACATTGCTGTTTGTCAAATCTGTGTCGTGTGTGAAAGAGTTATTCTACATAATTTGGAATAAAACAATATATTGGTGCATATGTTCTAGACAAGAATACCTTGCTTATCGGTGTTCTTTTTTTGCAGGCATATTCTGTGTGCTAATCACGGCTGTAATCTGTCTGCGTGCACAAATCAGATTAGATCTTTTTTGTCTTTGAAGTTCTTCCATCAGAATTAGACCTTCTTATATACCAAAAAAAGTGTGGGAAATTGCAGTGTCTGATTAATGGATAGCTAACTCATTGAGCTGAGCCGTTACCCCTTAAAAACCAGGAATGTTTTAATTTCTTCTAAATTGTAATGGGTGTGCAGCACATTTGTTTAGTAAGAGTCAGATTTTGGGGTTTGCAAAATGTCCTACAGTTTAATGAGAAGAATATGCTTTAAAGGGATTAACTGAGTGATAGAATTTTCTTACAGGGTTGCATATGGTTTTGTACCACTGTAATGCCAGTAGCATTTTTTTCACCAGAAAAAGTGAAGCCATTCAGTAATTTTTAAGCCGTTTTTTTCCCCTAGAAGGGAAAAGCATTTCTTTTAAAGCAATATTTAGAATTTTCATCATGAAGCAAAAAATCCCCACAGCTCTATTCCTGAAACTAAAAACATTAACTGTACTTCAGAGTTCAAGTTGGTTTCCTTTGTCTGTGAAGGAATAAGGAGGAAAACTCTAGTATTTTCTATCAAAAGGCTTTTTCATATACTTCCTTTGTCAGTAGCAGATCAAAAGTAACCTTAGATATAGGCATTTAGTCTCTGCTTCAGTGAAGTATTTCTAGTCAGTGAATCATTAGAGCGTGCATTCAAATTCAAGCACGTGGTAGAGTTTCCTTGGTTTTCTTTAGAATTCTTGTGGACAAACTTGTGGACATGTGATTTCAGATGTTTTATTCAGCAGAGGTGACCGTAAGTACATGTTTGTACATTTATATACTGGGACCTTTGATCCTGTGAAGTGAAAGAAAGCTGTTCATTTGCATCCGTTAGCAATCTATGTCCCAGTGTGTTTTTGTGAGCTGTAAACGAGCAGCTGCAGAGCTTATATTCCTCACAATATAATCACAGATGAAGAGAAAAAGAGATTTAACTTTTTGTTCACCTATCAGAGCATCTCTCATCTCCATTAACTTCGTATTGCACTATCAGGTAGGATTGATTATGCACAAGACAGAGCATACACATTTTCCCACAACGTGAAACCACATTTGAGCAAAATACCGTATCATATACAAACCTTTACCCTGTTCTTTTCTTCTTTTAATTAGGCAGAAGCAATAAGTTATTCACAGATCAGATAGAACACTCTTAAAAATGCTATTAATTACTTAATATTGCATAATATCTTCCAATCATTAGGAAAAAAGGCATTGAAAGATCTGTGCAATACATAGCTGGGTGTTGCTGGCAGTCATGTGGTAGAAAAAATGAATAACTTGTATATTAGAAAAGGGCTGTTCTGTCATTACACAACTTGAAAGATATGTGTTTAAAATAACTAAGAGAATTGATGAATAAACAGTAATGTGCTCATGAGAGGCAAGATTAACTTTGTACTAGGAAGTGATGTGCCTGGAGTTTCTTAAAGGCCAGTTGCTTAAAATGGAATGTCTAGAAGGGACAGAAATATTAAATAAAAATCCTGGTTTGTAATTTCCAATGTTCTGTGTTATCACAATATATGTAGCTGTCTGCTTTTTTTCCACTTGCACAAAATCTGTTAGTGCAATCTATCTGTATTACAGTCTATCCATCTTATGAACTTGGTCTAGATTTAGCAAGATGAGACAAAGGATGAACTTCACTGTTGAGCTGTAAAATGAAGAATACTGGTATTAAGTCATTCCCTCATTCTGCACAAGTTTCTGCAGCAGTTTGATGCAGCAGCAATTGCACAGCCTGCACATACAGAGTAACAATAATGGCTTTAGGAAGAACACAGACTAGAAGAGATTCCATTTCATGTTGAAGAAGGAGACTGAATAACAAAATTGCCTGGTATAGTTATTTTCAGGCTTTTATTAAAAACAATGACTTGGGGGCAGGGAAGTAAGATGTCTTGCCAAGAGATTATTTTGAGCAAATAAAATGATCTATGAAATTTATGACTAAGAATCCTTGACACACCCCAGCTGAAACTCCCAAGCAGTCTGCTACTTAATGGAACTGCAAGCCACATAATGTATATACATGAGGTGAAAAGTGCATTAAAAATATGGGTATATATTATATCTAGCCTTTTCTTTATCCCAGAGGTCATAATAGTTGTGTTGAATACTGCAAAGCCTTTCCCATTCCTGTGGATTTTAGATACATCATTAGCCCTGTTGACCTGCTTACGCAAATAAGGACTAGTGGCGTGAAAAAAAATCTTCATGATCAGGTTTTTACATGGCTTTATTAGAAGTTATCCTGCTTTTGTCTTGGTTGCAGTTAATTTTCTTCCTATTAGCTGGTACAGGGCTGTGTTGTGGAATTAGGATGAGAGTGATGTTGATAACACACTGCTGTTTTAGTTGTTGCTAGGTAGCGTTTATACTGAGCCAACGACTTTTCAGCATGTCACCGTGCTCCACCAGTGAGTAGTCTGGGGGGCACAAGAAGCTGGAAGAGGATACAGCCAGGACAGCTGACACGAACTGGCCAGAGGAATATTCCATACTATGTGGCGTCATGCTGTACAATAAAACTGGGGAGGTGGCCCACTGCTCGGGAACTGGCTGGGCGTTGGTTGGTGAGGGTGAGCAATTACATTGGGCATCACTTGTATATTTTAATTCTTATAACAGTAATAACAAATTGCAGTATTCTTGTTATTATTTTTCCTTTTTTTCTCTATCCCTTTAATCTTTATCTTAACCCACAGATTTTACTTGTTTTTCTTCTGATTCTCTTCCCCATCCCACTGGTGAGGGGAGTGAGTGGCTGTGTGGTGTTAAGATGCCTGCCGGATTAATCCATGACAGAAGTGCAGCCTGCTGTGACTCGTGCTTTCTAAATTCAAATCACATATAGCATTATATCTATATCAGTTACAGTTGTCTCCCTAATTGTGTCACTTTAATTACTTTAATTGTTGGGAATGGGAGGAAATTTTGAGAAAGTTGTCTTAGCAGTTTGCTTGATACTGTAGCATTGCTGAGTTGCACAGCCATGGAGTAGAGTAAGCAGTTCTGGAGAGAGTAATGCAGGAGCTAAAAAAGTCTGATGTGTAGCACATACCTCCCTCTCTCCCCTGAAAAAAGTAAAACTAATATTTTCCACTATCCTGCCACCTCTCCATTCTCTGAAATAAATCCTCTTATAATATCTGAAATAGGACAGTCTGACAACTCCAGTAACATTAGAGACATCAAATAATTTGATCCTTAGTGAGGAATAATTCTTACAGCCCTTTTGAGGCTCCAGACTTGGCCTGCAAAATAAAATGAAAGGACAAGCAGTGCTCTGCAGCAATTCTGCCTAGGGATACTTTCACTCGATATTAGGAAGTTCTCTAGGAAGTTGCTCTGGGACACATGGGCCTTGAAGTTACATAGCCTAGCATATCCTTTTAGTAGCCTCGCTTTGTTAGCAAGCACTTCAATCTAACAAACATGACAGTGAAAATAGTTCCTAGGAACTGAGAATGTATACATCAAAATGACTTTGTCTATGATTTGAATTGAGTTAGTAGGGGTAGATTTTTATTTTAGCCAGATTTTGTAAGGAGATGAGACATCTGTGATCATGCTGTGTGTGTGTTTGGAAATGTCTGTGTAACAAATTGCTCTCTTCCTACCCCCCTGATAACTTTTAAACTGTTTTCAAGTACAGTCAAACACAAATTCAGCAGAGGAGCAGCGTTTTTAAAGAAATTCTAACAATCCATGAAAATTGGCAGCTGAGTAAAGAAAGACAACCCAAACTGGGATGCTACTCAGAGAGATCTTGACGAACTTGGGAGGTTGGCCTATGGAACCCTCATGAAGTTCAACAAGGCCAGGTGCAAGGTCCTGCACCAGTTTTGGGGCAATCCCAAACGTGAATATGGGTTGGGCAGAGAATGGATTGAAAGCAGCCCTGAGGAGAAGGACCTGGGGGTGTTGATTGTGGAAAAGCTCAGCATGACCCAGCAGTGCGCTATTGCAACCCAGAGAGCCAGTAATGTCCTGGGCTGCATCAAAAGAAATGTGGTCAGCAGGCTGAGGGAGGGGATTCTGCCTCTCTGCTCTGCCCTTGTGAGACCCCACCAAATTACTGCATCCTGCTCTGGGACTTCCAACATAAGTAGTTTGTGGACCTGCCGGAGCAAGCCCAGAGGAGGGCCGTGAAGATAATCTGCGGGCTGGAGCACCTCCCCTGTGTAAACTGGCTGAGAGCTGGAATGTTCATCCTGAAGAAGAGAAGGCTCCAAGGAGACCTTGTAACACCTGCCAGTACTTTAAGAGAGCTAGAGAGGGACTTTTAACAAGGGTTTGTGGTGATAGTGATGCCTTAGGTTTTAACTTTTGTATTTTTAAATCCTGTACTGCTTAGAGTGTAACTCTGAAGTTCCTTGTAGCCTGTAATTCCTACTCTCTCGTACTAGGTAGACATAACAAAGCCTCTCCGGGCTTTGCCTTCAAGGACAACCAGGCTGTTTTTAGGCCCAAAATGTGTAAAGTAAAGATTCTAAGGGGGGCAAGCTGAGGGGCGTTACATCGCTAAAACTGGGGCTTTAATTGGAGAATTAACCCTGATATGCAAATGGTCCAAACCTATAAAAGTGTGAAGAACTCGTGACCTGTCGTCCATCTTGGGGTCCAATTTTGGAAGCAGCCTCTGGCTCCCCCAGGGTGTACCTTGAAGGCCGTTCAAATAAACACCTATCTTTATTCCCTTACTCTTGTCTAGTCTCTGTTTCTAGGTGGCTGGAGGAGGCATCAATAGAACAAGGAGTGATGGCTTCCAACTGAGAGAGGGTAGGTTTAGATTAGATGTTAGGATGAAATTCTGTACTGTGAAGGTGGTGAGGCACTGGACCAGGTTTCTCAGAGTCCATCCATTGAAGTGTTAAGGCCTATTTGGATGGGGCTCTGAGCAGTATGGTCTGGTGAAAGGTGTCCCTGTCCATGGCAGGGAGGTTGGAACTAGAGGTAAAGGTGTAATTCAATTGCTTGTATGAACCAGACAAGCGGTGGATGACGAGGTAGCCATTTCATCCATGTTTTTTATTTTCAAGCACACTTGACCAACTCCCATGTTTGCTTCTTTATTCTCAGACAATATGTGGATGAAGTAAGCACAGAACTGAGGACACAGAGAGATAGATAAGGCTGCCAATATGAGAAGGAACTAGGGCTCTCAAGCGGTAGCTTGGAGCAGAAAGAGCTAGATGAGATGAGAAGATACACAACATGGCATGCAAGTGCAGAGGAACCCAAACTACTACTTGGTTTTGTACAATTTTTTTCTTGTAGACAGTAATCTAGAATAATAGCAGCAACATGAGGGAAAATAATAGAAAAGAAGGATTGAGGTCTCAAATGATTGTCTGTCTAATGTACTCTTTTACAGTAAACCAGGCTCAAGTACAGCAGACCATTTCCAATTGCCCAACATGTTTTTGTGAACATTTTGTTCATTTTATTTCCACAGCTTCTCCGTGCAGCTTACCTCTCTTCTTGTAGAACTGCTTTCACAGTACAATTTTCTGTATTGGAAATGGCTATGATTTCTTCTTGTCCTTCCTTCAGTACACACAGAGAAATATTGGTTGCTGTCCCCTTACAAGCAATCTTGTATGCGTGAAAGCCTCCTATCATGTCTTTCCTCAGTCTTCTAGACTAAACAAAGCCAATTTCTTCAATCTCTCTTCTTAGTTCATATTTTCTGAACCTCTTAATCTCCACTTCGGACTTTTCCCAGCTTTTCTTTGGCTTTTTTGAAAAGCGTGGTAATGAAAACTTTTGTGCAATGCAATTCTCCATCTAAAGCCTTAATAAGACTTAGGGAAAAAAATAATTTACTGTCTTATATGTAGAATATTTCTGGTCACGTGTACTGGCATGACAGTGGTCTCTCTTTCCTTGAATTTTAGTTTTTTAACAGTGTCATATCATTAATTTTTATACTGCTTGTGGTTTAATACAGGCCTCAAGTCCTGTCAGTGTTTTTTGTTGTCTTGCCAGTTATTTTTGCATTGTATTTAATGTGTAAAGTATTTACTTTATGTAAATAAAGTAAATAAATAAATAAATACTTTATGCAAATAAAGTATTTGTAGGGTTATATTATTCAATTGCAGGGGTGGAAAGTAGAGGCATGAAGGAAGGTCTTGACAATAAGATTTTCAAAAACTGCCAGTGCAAAATTTTTGCCCTTGCAGAACAGCCTTGGATGTATTGGCCAAATGTAAATGACTTCCTTCCTAAGAATAAGCCTGATTTCCTGCAATAGTGAAGGCATCCAAACTTGAAGGCCATTTAGAAAACTTTGACCATAGGAACCTATCTGAAAACATCAAGCCAAGGCATAAACAAAGCATAAACTGGAATGCAACTTGAGTGTCTGTATCAAGGAGTATATACTGTCTTATGTCTTGGCAACAGGTCTGAAGTAAAATATACAGTCTTGCAGCTATGCTTATTAACTCCGGCACAGCACTAACTGGCAGTGTCTCTATACCACAGCTGTGTATGTCTAGCTGGCTCAGTCTACAGTGGAGTTAACACAGGACTATCTCCATGGCTCATTTAGACAAGCATTGAATCTTTGTTTTCAGTCTTTTTCTCAACAGCTGGACGAAGCACTGTGCTGCCTCACTTTGGCAGCTTAACATTTTTTGCAAGGGATAAAAGTCAAGATTTGAGGATATCAGCTGCAATTTTCTCTCAGAAACTTCTAACTACTTGTAGTTTCCCAGTGAGAGTGGTGCTAAATGTACTTATTAAAAGCGTGCTTCATCAGTGCAGAATCTCCTTTAGATTGCTAACTGCTGCATGCAGTTGTGCACATCCAGTATCTTTGCACACATTCTCAGGCGTGTAGAGATTTAAATGATACCATTCTTAATCCAAAGTGCCTGTCCTTTCTGGACACTGTGGATTCTATCTTTCTGCTTTTCTCTTTCATCACTGAATTACTAATTGAGAAACAACTCTCAAACTTTACAAAGTTTCTCTCTGAGAAAAGTGTGAATTTCAGTATATTTATTCTCCTCTTATGGCCCTTCCAACAAATATACTCCATATGCTAAAGAGGCCTAAAAACCTAAGTGCTGGCTTTGTAGTGCTGAACAATTTTTTTATCATGCTAAAGACAGAATAGTATTCGACATACAGATGCAAGAAAATGAACTGCTAGAACATGTTTCAGAGTATTACCAAGAGGTACAAGCCAGGGAAAAAGTACAGCCTCCAATTCACTTGCAGAAAGATAAGTGGATAAAGTATGTATATACTGCATTTAGTAATGTATATATTCTCAGGAAGAGATAAACAGTATTTCTGCTTTTAGATAAAAATAGACAGAAAAAAGATATTAAAATCAAGAAGACGTTTAGTTTCTGGAGTTCATAACTCTGCATGTAACTTTTCAGTTCATCATATGCTGGAAACTGCCCCTGTGTTGCTGAATAAATCACTCTGTGTTGCTTTGTGTTTTTTATTTCTGTGTTAGTGATACTCCACACAAAATAGCCATTCTACAAATAAGTAGGAAGACATGTTTAATCAGAGCTTTTAGGAGTAAGAAACTAAAAAGGCAGTGGAATGTGGTATGTGGATCGGCATGAAAAAGTAGGTGACTTCCCTTTTTTTTTGTTGGAAGATGTTATTTGAGGTCAGGTAGCCCATGTAGGCTGAAGGGCAAAAAAGAAAAAAAAGCATAAATCCAAACCCCATTGCCTGTAATACGTTAAGGAATGGCATGTTTGTGGAGAAATTCTCTGGGCAGCTTAGGTCTTGATTTTGGAAGCAAGCATCTAAATATATGAACTTAAACTGGAAACAGGACATTCTGCACAGTTTGCTGCACCCCAATGTGCCTGAACATAAGGTTGTGAGAGAGGGTTAGCTTTAACAGATTGGAATGTGCCAGTAGTCAGAGGTTGCTGTACCAGTTAGGACCATGATTTTGGGACCTAGCCCTGGATGAGCTAGCTGCTGTTGACTGCATTATGATCCACATGTTTTTCACGCCTAGTAGATTTTCAAAACACTCTTGTTCTTCTTTAATGACATCCTCAATAAGGAGAATGTATTGGCAGCCACATCGTGTTTTGATGGAAAGGAAGCATGAGTTTTCTTCATTCTAAAAAGATATTCTATGTCTTGAACTTCCTCGTGTATAAACAAGATACTAGTATATTAATCGGTTAAAGAGGATTGTATAACTGAATACATAAAAACAAAACGCAGAAAGTATTTATATAAAGGTTATGGGGTTTTTAATTGGCATATCAATCTAACCACAAAAGGGAAATTCTGACAGGGTTTATAATACTTGTATTGATATGTTTATGGAGGGAATGCTAGCTAATGTATGGTAATCCAAATGCTTTTAGAGCTTGTTGGCTTATTTCTTTCTCCTGTAAATGATGCTTTAAGGACACTAGCTTGTAGTTGTTTCATCATGCAAGGATGTTAGTGACACCAAGAGTATTTTCATTTATTTCCTTTTTATAGCTAAAGCAATTTTATAATTGCAAAACTCCTTTTTAATTACCATTGTTATTTCTACAGTGGGAAGCTCACCCTGTTGTGGAATGTTGGTTTTGTTCTTGATTCTTTGCCTTCCCAGCTTGTATAATTCTGCATAAGCAATTATTGAAATGTAAACTTGTCCAGCAACAAAGTAACCACAGAGATTTCCACATAAAGATGAGTAACTGTAGAGTCAAGTAGGAAGTGAAAAATTTGAACTTGGGAGGGAAAAAGGAAAGGAAGAGAACATTTACAAGTACACTTGGTGGGAGTACAAAGGATGAACAGCCTACCTATCTGGGCCTTGCCCTCCACTTGCTTTGGTTGCCAAGTTGCAAGCCAAATCAGTGTTCATTCCTCAGATCACCCATCAATGAGGACCATAACCCAAATGGTATGATAACCATGAAATACATACAGCATATCAAAGGTACAATACTGTTATGAATTCGAAGCATTTAAAAAAATTATATCTCTGTCAAATAATACATTGCTTAGATAGATTCCACCAGACTTCGATTTATCCAGTTCAGTCAGAAGCCATCAGGAAATAAAAGGTAATATGTTGTGCTAGTTCACTAGCAAACTGCTTCAAAAATAATTTAAGGAAATACACAAGGAAAATGATTTTTTCCTGAAGGATATGTTTTGCCCTGCTGTTAGAGCTATATTGTTTTTCTTTTCTAGTCCATTCATGCCTACAGTCATAGACTCGATTTATTGAAACTATGAAGAAATACATGTTTTCTCAGGATTTGCAACCAAATGGAATACATTCCCAAGAGTTAAAAAGAGGTTTCACATCTAAAATGTTCAAATAAATCTCCAGTCATAAGAATGCATAACCAAAATAGTGTAAAGGCCATTTTACTAAGGAAAAAAATAAAAACTGAAGTTTTATGTAGTGGAGATTCTTCACAGTGGTGAGAATTGGCACATGCAATGGTATTAGGAAAGGAAAATAAGCATGCACAGTATAAAGTATTTAGAATGACTAGGCTTTTAATTTTGTTTGTAATTTCCAAGATTAGCTGATCTTCACCCAGAGAAGGAAAGAAAAGGCCATAGTTTTTTTATTAAATTATCTGGGGACTTAAACTACTTTTAAACTTTCTTCCTTTTTGTGCCGGAGTGCAAATAGATGCTTGGCTGTATAAGTAGTCTGGGAATGGTACAAGTACAGCATGTGCTTATAGGGTGTGCGTGGTAAAAATGCACTTTGTGAACTGTCTATAGGCACAGTATTAATTTAATGAATACTGTCAGCTAGAGTGTTAAGTGCAGTCTGCTTACTGAAACATTTGGAATCTGCGCTGCTGAGAATGTGACCTAAAAATGTTGCCTTTAAACTTTTATATAACCTCATCTTGACCTGGCTGCATTTCAGCTGAAGTTTTCAACAGTCAGTAACTTACACTGTTTCATGTGAGCAGCAGGGAAGACTTCAGACTGAGGGACAGCAAGTTGAGAAATTAATTGTCTAAAAAAGGGAGGAGGAACAGGATGGAATGAGGAAAATATGAGAACAGAATTGCTGTGAAACTTGGTGACGATGACAATATGATTATTCTTATTGTTTGGTTTTACCCTGTGCCCCATAAAACTTTAATCCAGTCATGTGGGGAAAGGAAAGTAGATTACTGTACAAATTATTCGTACAAAAGAACATACACTAGAACACACTTTTCTAGCAAAAGACTTTGGGATCAGTGCTCAGGATGTGCAGAATGGGAACAAGTATTTGGTTTATAAAAGACCTCAGAAAGAAATACTAAATAATCCTCTTGAGATGGGAGGGGAATCACTGTTAGTATGACTGTGTCATATCATATGAAGAGTAGTGGTTACTTGTGTGTTGCAATGGCCAGAAAAACGAACAGTTGCTCTGTTGCTGGAGAACAATACTAGAAATTTTTCCTCTGATGGTGGTCTTTTAAAATTTTTTTTCCCCTGTCTGGTTTAGAATATGATACTGTCTCTGGTAATTTTTTTGAGGGGTAAATGTATCTGCAAAGATCAAGACTCTGCAGTCATATGAAATCATTAACAGGTTTTTCTACAAAAACCCTCAACCAACCCAGATTTTCATTTGGCACAAATTCAATCATTAATTGGGTTTTGTTGCCGTTAGTAAATTGAGCAACATAGTATTATGCTTTTAGAGGCAGGGTTATTGTTCCAAATAAAAGTCTGTTTTGAAGTTCTGTTTGGGTCAGAAGTTGGTAACCATTCAAAGGAGATGGGAACACATAAAATGAGGAAAGATTGTCAGAGTAAAAAATCTCTAAAATGCTTGAGGCATCTTAGGTTGACAAGGTATTTGTCTAAGAGAAACTTTCTCTAATTTTTTCGTCTGTACCTTTTAGTAAAAGAAGACTTCAAACATAAGTTGGCCTTGGTTTTTTTGTGGCAGTTTGCTATAACATTGATGGTCTAATGATTTACAGCTGTAATCCAATGACTTTCAAAAGCATGGAGAAACTGAAGGTCAACATATTTTCTGGAGATGAAAATTTTGGCTCTGAAGTTCTTCTAGATAGTTTTGGCAAATGATCTCTGTGGTCTAGAGTGCCACACTTATCTACATGTTATTAGTATGTCCTGGATAATAAAGGGAGGCCTTTGCTGTGTCTTTTACAATGTCATTGACCTTGGTTAGCTAGAAACAAACTGACGAATACACACTGACACTCATAATTTTTTCAAAGAATATGATTTATCACTCTATATGTCAAGAGAAATGGTCTTTTATTTTTTTCTTCAGTGTGTAGTTTTTGATAACCTTGTGATGGGATAATCAATGGACAAAATGCCATCCTTCAGTTAAGTCATCATATTGCCACTGGAAAATCTCCTTGCAGTAAAAACCCTTCTTAACTGCTACTCACTTAGAAATTTCTAAATATGTTAACAGCAGCAAATGCTTCTTGTAAATATCTTCTGTATGTGGATTAAGACAAGATGTCTTGATGTCTTTCCTAGACTGGATTTTAGAGGAGAGGCCCAATGTGACAGTCTGAAACATCAGAGCATTTATGCTTTAAGTGTATGAATATTACATGTAGCTTTTGACGTTGGATAGCAGGGAAACTTCTCTTTTATCCCTGTTAAAGAAAGTGATATATTCTGGTGATAGACTCAGAATTAAAACAACCTCAACTAGGTATTTAGACAGGCAGGGAAGACTGATGCAGGATCTTACTCTGGTCAAAATTAAATTTAAATAATTAGGGTCACAAAATGCAATGTTGAACTAAAGGTTTTCTTGGTGAGGTGCCAAAGATGTCACGGCTGAGATTTCCAGAAAAAGGTGAAATTCAGTCCTGTGGCATTTTTTTTCCTTTTTCCATGTATATATAATTTATGGTGACATTTTTGGAGCCATAAAGTTTCTGTATTCCAGAATTCTTCAGGATGTGTGTGTTCTCAAACACACACATATGCACAACTGCCTACTCACCCTCCAGAAGAATCAACACAGCATGTCACATCAGTCTGGCAGGATTACATTCGTTAGATGCTCATTTTTGCTCCTGACCTTTACCCACCCCCTCTCCTTTATTTTTCATTGTGAAGAAACAGCTTTAATAGTGGGATTATTTCTGGATTAGTTGAGCTCTTTAGCATATTGTCTATGGCCTTGTTTACCTTGCAAGAATCACTGAGCCCGATCTGAGTCCCATAACAATGTCACAGAGCACAATGGCCTGGAATGAGCAATAGGCACAAAAACTCAGGACTATTAGCCTGGCATAGGGAATGGCAATGGTCAAAGGCTTCTGGCAGGTTATTTGAGCCGGCAAAAGATTGAGAGCTGCTGCCAAAAACCCTGCAGAGACTGATTTCTGAAAAAAATCCAAATGGCCTGCCTGAGGAAACTACTGTATCCATCTGTCCTGTGCTAGATACTGGGAGCAATCCCAAAGTCTTCTCCAAGTGGTTTTGAAAAGCAGAAGAAAAGTGTTTTCCAAGATGCGCTGTCCAGTTGTTGAACCTGGATGATGGGAGATATGGTCTTCAGCACAACTGAGATCAATGTAAAACTCCCCTCTTTATCTGCCAGATCCCAGCTCCTGGGCCTGGAGGACCTCACTGAAAATTTATATCATGGACAGTTTTCAATGTGGAGACCTCAATATGGAGAGAGGTGTGTTTTAAGTTTCGATAGTAACTGCAGAAATATATATGTTTATTTGGCATATTTATCCCATTTCTTTTCTGGGCTGCTGTTTAAATTTTTGGGCCGAATCACTGCCTGTATTCATAGTGCGGATCATTTTCCTTTTATCTTTTTTTTTCTCTGCTGGGAAATGAGCAGAAGGCCTGCTGCTCAGTCAGGATCTTGCATCTTTCCTCCATTCTGTCTTTGAATGCTTACTCTGAGTGTTGTGATTTGTCAGCTAATTTAAAGTTAGATTCTAATGTTTAAACTCAGAACCAACTTCCCCCTCAAAATAGTCACTTGCAGTCATGAGAAAGAACCTCATATCAGCCACTGTTTTTTATCTTGGGAAGTGAAAATACCGATTTCTAGCATGGGAGATGGCAATTGTTAGCTATGCACTGAATTTTGTTTTGCTTTTTTCTGTCCAAATGTCAAACAAACCAAACTTATTTCATTTTTGTCCCAATGTGGATTTTTTCGAAGAGGCTATTTGGACTTGCCTTTGACCACAGTACTCTTGGCAGGCTTATAATAGACCTATAAACTCTCCAGTTGTGAGCGGCTGTTGGATGAAAGCGTTAGTTTAAAGAATAGTTTCAGGGTATTCGTAGGAAATTCTGAAAGTCATCTAACCCAGCAGATTTTCACACAGTGGGTTTTGCATCACTGTCACATTTTCTCCCATGATTTCCCCATTTAGTCTGCTTGAGTATGAATCTTATTAACATATCTTTGTTTATAGTTGTCTTCAAGGCAAGAATGTGGAAGGATTACAGTTCCAGAATGTTTCAAATCCAAATTACATTAGCAAAGAAAAGTATGGAAAACAAGGGGGAAAATCAACACTGAGGAGGAAAGGAAAACTGTTAACAAGATGAGGAAGAGGACTGGACTCTTAGAGAGCTTTTGCTGAGCCCTTCCAGTCTCAGCCTGCTTCTCTGGACTTCTTCAAAATGACTCTCTGCCGATCTGCAGGTGTGGAGGAAGGATGAGGAATATTTAAAGCACAGAGTGGAATTCATCTGGATTCAAAGCCACTCTTAGCCACTTGAAATCTCCTGCTCATTTTTATGAGGTTTTAATCAGGATCCAGCCCTACTGCAGGCTTCTGAGTGAGCCTCCACTTCTGAACAGAATAGGAGGCTTTGTTTTAGGCCAGCACATTGTAGTGAATAACTCTTCCATTTTTTGCAGCATGCACAGCAGAACCGTTTGTTCCAGAAACGAGCCTAAACACTAAATGCCACATTCAAATTCAACCTTTCCTAAAGTTCAGTGGTGTTCCTCTCTGATGGATGCAATAAACCCCTTTCTTTATGCCATAACTAGTATCTGTCCCTCTCTGTCTCTGGAAAAGTGATGCTCTTGACTAGCACTGCCATTGTGCCTACCAAAGAGAAAGCTAACAAATTCAAAAGTCAAATTTTGAGAAGTCTTCATTTTTTCCCAAGAAAATGAAAACCATACTTTTCCACTTACTTCCCTGACCAAAAAATCTAATCATGAACTGCTGTCTCAAATTGATTTCAATCCTGTATGAGGGACATTATCAGGCAGGACTTTGGGGCGTTTTCAGTTTGCAGGCTAGTTGTTTACTAAATTTTACAGTGTTTGCCTTTTCTTTGAGAACAAGCTAAAGCTAGGAATGTGAGTGTGCTGGAAATTTATTGCATCTGGCAGCTGCAAAACAATGATTCTCAGCCAATGTGTTTATGAAAGGAGGAGGAGAAAAAAAATTTACCAAGTGTATAGTAATAAATAGCATGGTTCCAGTGTTGTCCTTTGTCAAGCAACTGCTATAGTATATGGCATGAACAAACCTTAGATAAATGAACAAACCTTAGATTGGTATTAAACTTTTACAAAAGGTTTGACAGACCTGTCTCTTCTTGCACTTTTCTGACCTTACATGTAGCTGGCTTGATTCATTGCTTGTTCATTTGTGATTTCATGCTAGCAACTAGATCACGTGTTTTATTTCAGTGAATCTGCTAATTTTGCTTCTTGGCAAAGTAACAGAAAATTTGCCTCAGAATTTGTGAAGAGCTGGAAGAGAGAAAATATTTGTGTGACAGGATCAGGGCACGTTGTCCCTTTGAGCCAAGTCTGCCTACCAGTGGCAGAAATGTAATCTGGCCCATCTGTACCAACACATCTCCTGTGCCAATTTTGCGCGCAGATACCAAAGTCAAAGCAAGAGCTTGATTTCCAAACAAAATTGAAGCAAACTTTCTACAGCATCTCATTAACCTCTAGTGAGCCCCTGGAATCTCTAAGGCACTTCTGTCAGACTCTAAAGGGAACCAGTGCTTCTCACTTCAGGCATTTCTCTTTCTCCTTGCTCATCAACTCATCAGACTTCACTGATCCTTCAGAAAGTCAGACTTGCACGTTCCTTGAAAGTGGGGCTGGGAGAAAGCATTTGCACAGTATGGTCGTCCTGGTTCCATCCAGGACAGGGTTAATTTTTGCTATAGCCAGGAGGGGCATGGTCAGGACCCAGAGGTGATTCTGTACTACCTCACATCGTTGCCAGGGACAAGGAGTCTCTTATGAGGAGAAGGGGTTTCTTCCAGTCAAGTAAGCATGGCAGGGGAGCAGTTGGGTGGTGCCAGTTCTGAGCTGGAGGGAGAGGTTGGGGTGGTGTGGCTGTGGTCAGGTCGGGCTCCACAGTGATCATTTTGCACGTGAATCTCTCTATCACTTCTGTACGATTTTGTTATTAATATTGCTGCTCTTGCCATTCATTTTCATATCCCATTGCTGTTTCCAGTAAGTTATTCTTATCTCAACCTGTGATCTTTACCTTTTGTGCCTCTAACTCTCCTCTCCATCCTACCACAGGGCAAAGGGGGAGGGGGAGCGAGCGAGCAGCAGCATGGTTTGGAGAGGCTCAGTGGTAGCACTAAATTGGGGAGTACCATTTCTAAACCGTGAAAATAGTCCATTGGTAATTTAGTTGCTGAGATGGTATAGGGAGAAGAAATATTGCAATTGAAAATAGCATGTGATAAAATTTATTTTTTCATTTCCTTTCATTTATGCAATGCCAGATATATACAGGACAAATCCTTTGCAAAACATCAGTAACTCAGTGTCTACACCAAACATGGGCTGAAGGTTTAAATATATATAATCACATTGCTCTGAAATGTTGCTTATCATGTTTTTCTTTCTTTCGTAGTTTTGTGGTAACTTTCAGGTTAGATTACTCACTCAGGATATTTTTTTCTGTTTCCCAATCTATGGTATGTGTCTGCTTACTTTTAAACAAATGCTAAAGCTGTTAACGATCAGTCAGATGCCAGTGCAAAAGTTCAAGTCCTGAAATGTTAATTTCTTTTTCTTTGTCTATTGTCACTTTAAGTGGACTGAGGAAGTCTATAGTTTGTTAGTGTTTCTCAGTGAAACTTAAAAGCCTAAATGCATTTAGCTGTGTTGAGTGAGGCTCAGAAGAAATGGTGTCCTGACAGGGTTTTAGATGGAAGTTATTTTAAAGTTAATTGGCTCCTTGGCTTGTTAAGGTTAAATGTGTATACATTGACATGTATGAAATGGGATTGTCATATCCAGAACTGAGATGATCATATGCTTCTGCTGTAGCAGAAAGGATTATTGGGAAATAATAAACTCATTGCAAAATCTCTGCAATTATAAAAAGTAGAAGATATTTATAAAAGATTATAAAAGATTAATTAATGCTATTCCATTCTGATATATAAAATTTAACTTCTTTTAATATCCTGGAGGAAAGAATGTTTTTCTTTTTGCGTCATACAAAAGGGCTTCTAGAATGCATTAGTGCAAATCTTTAAAATGGATTAATACAAGTCTTCAATACGTATTCACGAATCCTTGCTCCTCAAAGAGCTAATAAACCTATTTCTGGATGACATTCTCTCTGTATGACAACAACATTTGAATTTCATGGCACAAGGTCATCTTTCAACATCACCATAATGCTAAGATTATTAATTTTCTCTGTTTTAGGATACTGCGTTATATATCTATAAAAAATCAGGCAATGAATTCCCTAAAGCTCAGCAGGTGTCTCTGAATTCTGGTACTCCCTTGAGCAGGGACAAGTCTTTGGGAAACCAAATGAACACCACAAAACTGAGCTTTCTTAAACCAGGAATTTGTCAACAAGTCTGATGACTAAAAAAACTTAAACCCCCAAAAATCCTTCTGCCTGCCAAAAATCCTCCCACCTTAGATTCCCACAAACTTAAAGTAGGAAATAATTTAATATTTGTTACCTGTAAGAAACTTTACTGATTTACTTAAATGTTGCAGAACCAAATACCCTTCCAATACAAATGAAGGGACATGTAAAACTATTTTCTACTAAGATCCATACTAAATGGATTGTTGTGCCTGCTTCCCAGCATGATGCAAAGCCTTACTTACTTCTTACTTTTTACCTTTAAACTTCCTAATCCTCTAAAACATGAAAATTCAAGTCCAATTTTTATTGTATGCCTGGGACTGAAAATGCATAGGCGTCACTTCACATTTTAATGCAGCATGGTTTCAAGCAAATGTTCTAAAAAGAATTTGCTTTGCCCTCTGAAAATCAGTAATGACCTCCCAGATGACTGATTCATTTAATAACTTTGGAGACCGCAGGTATGAAACTAAAATGGAGTAGGAATCCAGTGGGTGCTGCCCTATCCTTCGACACTGCCTTAAAACAGTGCTTTTTGTACAGCTAACACGTTTTTCCCTTAGTGTTAAAAGAATTTTTCTTCTGATTTTAAACAAAAGCATGATCTCAATTATTTGGCAAGTCCTTAAAGATGTTATTCTTCACTTAAGAAGAAGAGAGTAATAATTCTGGTGGATTTTTGGTGTTTTTTTCGACAGTTTACCATGACTAACTCATGAGCACAATCCCTGCATGAAGTGTTAAGGCTCAGTCGAATGCATTATTTAATACGATCGTATCATGGAAAATGTCCTTATTATGCAGTGATAGACAGTGCTACCATCTTCCATACCATCTGTCTGCTTCCCCAAGCTTAATGAATCAATTCCTGAATGGTTCAAAGATACTTTATAGAAAAATCTGAACCATCTTAGAAAAAAAGTAAGTTGATAATATCAAAAGTTATTTTGTCTTAATTGGTTGATATATGCTCAAACTTACTTTTAGAAAATCAAAATAAAACCCCCAACTTTGGATTTTCCCTACTACTCAGGTCACATACAATTTCTAAAAGTGATCCAGAATAATTCTGAACAAATGAAGAATCACTAAAATCTGCATGATAAGTGGTACCGGAGAACTTTTCCCATCTAAAGGACAGAAAAAACCTAATTCGAGAAAATCATGCTTTTTGCCTGCTTAGGATCCCATCATCTGCAGAGCATGTCAGTAACCTGTTACACAGCTGACCTTGTCCCATGGTACACTATAGAGCTTGGTGGACCTGCGGTCCAAGGCTCTGCTCTTTGCTCCTAGGCTGGCTTTGTGCTCGGTCTCTTGGTGCTCTGCATTACATCCTTGGCTGATTCAGCAGCAATATTACACATGCTCATGAGGGAACCTCTGTGCAGTCTTTCTTGCTGGGAAGGATAAGCTGCCTCATATGGGACCTTGCATGTGGGAGGAGTACACAAAAGAATAGGATGATTCAGAGTCCTTGGAGAAGCAAAATGTAGCAGCAGACTGACTATTGGAGCTCTGTCTGGGCAAACTGGGTTTGATTCCTGGTGTGGCAGTGCAAAACTGTAGCCATCATGTTGATGAACTTCCCATCAGACTTGCATTTTACTTCCAGCCTTTACAGTGCTAAGAGGCTGCAAGGCTGGTTTTGTTGGAGGGCAGAAAATAAGAACAAACAACCCAAATCCAAATTTTGGTGCAATCCAATTACCATAGCAGCTGCTTGTTTTTATGGTAAAAGGTTTGGGTTAGTTGAGTCCTTTTTTTGAAGAATATTTTTAAAATAAAAATATATATTTTTTAAAATAAAAAACAAGTACTAATAGGGCATATAAATTTTTCCATGTAATCCTTTGACATTTGCTGTTCAACCTCAGCCCTGTGTCAGCTTACACTTCCAAGACATGAATATCTATACTATTATGAAAACGTAGGTAAAGTTACAGATTTCCTTGAGGACATTCAACATCAAGAGACTCATTTAAAGTTCAGACAGGAATTTCAGGAAAACCCAACACTCTTCTGGCCCAGTAATTCCTACTTGCTCTTGAGTCAATCCAATCTTTTGTAAGGCCTCATATTTCTGGGAAAGTTATCAATGAACAATGTCTGCTTGCACCAGTGCCCATTTTCTGTAAAGAACTTCTGTTTGTTGCTTTATGGCCGCCCCATATATGTCTATATGTCCCATGTCTAAAGCAGAAGGATGACTGAAGGTATCCCAATGCCTTTCACACAGTATATTAACACCAGAAAGCTACATGATTCCAGGCAAGATGTAGGACCTTTAGATCCAATTATAACCGGAGTAACCATTTTTGGATGTTATAATTTTTTCATTGATGCATAGAAAAAAAAGTGCAGATATATTTTTCTAGACTTGTCACCGCTTCCTCCATTAAATCAGGCTATAGCATTGGGCGAGTCAATATTTTCCTCAATATTTTAATCAGAAGACGTTCATATAAGCCAATAAGCTAAAACACTCTTCTCCTTGCAGTGGATCCAGGCTACTGCAGTTTTCACTGAGACACCCCTTGAGTCAGTTTAGAGTAAAACATACACTGCCAGTACAACAATTTTGCATATAGGTTTAATTTTTAGGCCTGATATAGAGGATGAATGATGTGACTGTTCATTCTTTTCTGAATTGGTAACTTATTTAAGGTAGGAGCTACCTTTTGTACTCCTTGCAGTAGTAATTGTAGGACTAAACCAGCACACTCAAATTTTTAAACATTAAAGTAGTTTAAAATTTAATATTAGCTTATGTTGGAGCCTCTTAGTTTTATCTTCGTCTTCTCTGAATGTTGCTCATAATGATGCTAGATGTTTTAAGGGGTCAAATGAGATCTGGTGGTCTGGCTCTATATTAATTAAATACTTCCACTCACAAACTAAAAACTGTGAAAAAGCTATACAGATAATTTAGAAAATAAAAGAGTGACAACGTAGACAATGGTAGAAACAACATTGGTTTTAGCATGTGATTAAATACTTGATGAAGGAGAATTCCACTGCATTTGTTCTCATTGATTTATTTTGCCTGTTTTAAGCCAAGGACTTGAAGTCCAGGAGTTTTGATGTTTGCTGTATCACAGACCTTGACATTACTAATTCCTTGATGCCATGGGAATGTACCTCCCTGTCAGAGGTGGACTTTTACCTGATGGTGTGAGAGTATTTGGGGTACACATTCTGGGCTCCCCCAGGAATCCTTACCCATCTCTTTTTCTTGTCCTAAGGCAAGCAGTTGATGCCAGAAGGGAAAGCATCTGGAGAAAACCAAAACTTTTAACTCAGGTCTCTTCTAAAACATTGGATTTCACCCAAGAAGGAGCCTTCAGACCCCTCAGTAACATTAGCACCATCGCAACATCAGCAGTCAGAATTCCAGTTTGTGAACCAGATGTAGCACAAGGTCAAGAAGGAAAAGCTTAGGGCAGGAGTGTGTTGGGTGGTGTCAATGACTTTATTTGTCAACTCAATGGATAGCTAAGGAGTTCTACAGGGAAATCTGTCTGTTCCTGCCTTCTGCCCCAGAGATTTACTTGCAAGGCGTATGCAAGGCGTATGGTCAGCTTTGCATGTTCTTAGACACATTAGGAACTTGAAGAGACATTAAGATAATGAATTCGAACTCACTGCGTTGTTGTGTTTTTCTGGCAAGTTTTTTTTCAACAGTCTAAACGATTTCCATCTACAGCAGAATTTAATCCAGAACAGAAGATCTCAGTCTGCTCATTCTGTGGGAGGGTGCAGATTGGGATGTGGTTCCAGTTTCTCTGGCTTAAGCCCATTTCATGTCTCTGTTGTGGTTTTATGAGTTGATATAGCAAATATGTGACATTTGCTCTCCTTTTTTCTTCTCTTGGAGTTTTTAGAGGCATGAGAGTTCCCACTGTAGTGTAAGGCAGAAAACAACAGAAGAAGTCTGAATAATAATGGTATTCTGTGCAGAAATCTCCATGCCTGGAGAACGGCAATTATTTGGAACCTCCTAAAGGTTAAGGACATGTTGGATGTATAGACATCTGTGGACCATGAAAAAGTCCCTTTTGAGGAACAGCAGAGACACAAACATCATTTTCCCCAGCGGATGCTACCAAACTATGAAGTCCCTTTCTACATCTCAGGAATTTCTGAAGGGATAGCATTGCTAGGACAAAGATGCAGTCTTATTAAAGATTCTCAGTACAGTAATATGAAAGATCAGACTTCAGTTCAGACAAGTTCTTTCTGATAGTTATTTGGAATCTAATCTAGCTGCCTGAACATCTCATCTATTGAGTAGAGAGAAGTGGACACTTCCAGCAAGTGTTTCATCTCTGAAAGTATGGTGCCTAAAATAACTGGACGAACACACTTTCTGTGTGGTTCTGTCACTTTCCAGTGGTAATGGAAGTAACATGGGAAACTAATATGGGCTAGACACCTAGATTTTAGATGACCTGAATCCCTCCCTGTATTTCTTCCCATTGTAGTGTGAAGAGGCAGTGCCTCAGTAACAATGCTGTGGAAGGTATTAAGTTGACCCAAGTTAGTCAAGAGTGGTAGTTAAATGTTTGTGCAACAAAGTCTGTAACCCTGCCTATTCCACTTAAAAAGTCACAACAGGTAAGCAAACAGTACCACAGTATGAAACATACACCTGTCTGAGCAGCAGGAACTTTATCTGACTGCTAAAATTCCTCAGAGCTGTACAGCCGTTACAAGTGTAATGATTAAAAGCCATGTAATTGAAGATTAACAAACAGGTTTATATATCTTAATTTCTAAACCTACCTACAATACTTGTGTATTATGCATTTGATGTTTGGGGTTTTTTTGTTAAACCTGTAATATTTTCACCCACGTCCCCTTGGTGGACACTGTCGTAAGTCAAAACTTTAGGGCCTATCCATGATGTTTTCTCAATAAAAAGGGCATCGATGTAGAGCTCAGGCCTTTGTGCAGCTTTGGACTGTAAGGAACAAGAAAAGATGGCTACTGAAGAGACTGATTTTCTTGACTTTTTTGTGTTTCTTGGTAATAAGTAACAGGTGAGAATTCATCCCTTCCTTTCTCCACAGAGAATTTGAAATATAAACAGATTTAATTTATTTTCTTTTTTTTTTTTTTTTTTTTAGATTTTTTCAGAATGCTTTTCTTTGTTGTTCTATTTCCTTCATGACATGTCAGAAGCAATTAAAAAGAAGAGAGATTGGAACAGTTCCTTTTTGGCCAGAGCCAACTTTACTCATGCTACAGTGACCTGGCTCTAACTGATACTTCCTTTGCTGCCAAATATTCTAGATAACCCTCTAAATTCAGCAAAGGAGTGCTATGGTGTGTGTATAGGCCTCTTATAGGTTTCTGGTTTCATATTTCACCCTATGGTTAAGCCAAGGAAACAATTTTTTCCCTCATATTGATTGTGTCTATATTTAGAACAGGGTTTGAAAGACAGTGGATAAATATGCACTGATAATTTTGCATTTAGATTTCTGTGTGTACAGAATTCTGGCCACACATCCTACTCCCACTGGCATATAGGAATTGAATACTCTCTGCTCTGTTTAGGCAGGCAAAGTTTCCTGCTGGCAAAGGCAAGAATTTGAGATAGAAAGTAAAATTTCTAAGTTAAAACTAAGGGCAGTTGTGGTGAATGCTTGAAAGTTTCTTTGCAAGCACTGCAGGAGGTACCACACATACAGAGCTTGCTATATCCAGATGGCCAATGTTAAAACTGAGGTAAATATGTCCTGATTTAAAAGGAGTCGATTATTCTAAGTGCAATTAGATAATTCACCAGTGTCAAGGGAAAGTTTCCAGATACAAAATATCCAGCTGGGAAAGGTAGGGAATGACAGTGATACATTGTCATGTTACCATTTTTAATCCTAGAAAATATTTTGCATTTCCTGTCAAGTGATTAGGAGGCCAATATCTTGGCCTTCACCAAGGAGATTGTTTTTGTGCAACGGTTTTGTGTGTATGGAGAAAATACTGATATGGCAGACTCATCAGATTGGATCTAACCAAATTTTCCTCTATTAATATATTCAGCATGCTCTAGCTGACCTCATCAGAGGTCGTAACAACAGCAGATGTGGCCTGTTCTTTAGAATGTCCTTTAGTTCAACTTGCTTTTATCCAGAAGCCTAAACACTGGATCAATATATTGTAAGTTATCTAGGGAGCTCTTGCATTTCAGGCACCATAAAGGATTTTATGTCTATCTCTCAGCACTTTACTATAGACTAGTACGAGTTTTGTGCACTTCCCCCTCAAATAATTTCCTAATGTTTCTCCTGCAGAGACTAGTACTTGGTAAATACTAGCATGTTGCATGTTCTGTAGCTGGGTCTAGGCTGCCTCCTCAGCAATACATGTCTGTACATCTCAAACGTTGTCTCTCAGCTACATGGTAGGTAGGCAGAATTTCAAGGCAGAAAGAATTACATGCCAATGTCTGAGGAAAGACAGTAGTGCTCTGCTTGCTGTCACCGGAGATTTCTCAGTCTGACATACCTATTTCAGAGGTAGCTATTTCCCTTTAGAGAATTTCCAGTAGGAAAGCAAAAACAACCCTGCAATTATTTCTGTTTTGTTTTACTATTTACACAAGTATTTCTGACGCAGATGTAATTTGTCAGTCTACAATTTATTATTTCACTTGCCTTTAAATAAGAATGCCAGCACATTGCCACTGTGAGCAGTGAGGTGCTTTGTTTAATTCTAACTTGTACAACATGCTAGCTTTGGTAGCCTCCACTGAAAATCTTGTGGCTTTCCGCAGTAATATTTTGCCATACCTACCCGAGAGACGTACCTCTGTCTCCCCTAGGAGCTGGAATTTAGAAAAAGCAGTACTTTTCCCTTTAGTGGCATGGATGTTACAGGCAGCTATTTCTCTCTACACTGAATTTTTACACTCGGTGCTGAAACAAAGTGCCTCTTCATGCCCATTTGACTTTTAAAATAAGGCTTATGATAAAGACATAAATGATAGAAAAGTGAGGGAATGATGTAAGTGATTTATTTTCATGTCTGTAAGAACATGACTCATCCACAGGTTAGCTGATTTTTATGTGTTTTTATTGTGATTTTTTTTTTGCCCATATGTTGACACTGTTAGATTTATAATATTGAATACCTGTTAGGAAACCCCAGAGCATAGGTGGCTCTTTAGTCTTCATATCTGCTTTTTTTGGCATATGCACTTCCAAAGGTTTACGTTATTGATAATTATCCTTTAATTTTACTGCTAAGAAAATAATAAATAAAAAGTGCTTGAATAACATTGCACAGGAGAAAATATCCAATGTTGTTTCTGAAACAAATGCCAGTAGGGTATACTTTTTCAGTAGCTGATAAAGAAAGGAATTTTAGTCCTTTCTGTAATGGAAAACATCATTATTAGTCCTGAATTTAGTCAGAGCTAATTTTTGTTTTTGTATTAAAAAGATTATTAAATATAATTTTATAAAACAACAAGTTCTGATTTTGATTAAATGGGAGCCATCCTGTTCTTAATTTAGTTCATACTTTTTATCTTTCTCAGTAGAAAATATTTCCTTAGTTTCTCACATAATTTTGAGGAAAATTGTCTTTTCCAGACTTATGTTTTGAGGGCTCCAAAGAAATCAAAATATGACCAGAATGTCCACTCAAGTGTTTGGATTCCAGAATGGTGCTACACAATTACTATGCTATTTCCACTTCACAAAAAGATAATATTTGCTGAAAATTACTCTTGTGTAGTGTTTTCAAGCCACTAGATTTGAGGCTTTATTATAACATTAAGAATATATCTACATATGTTACTTAACCTGCAGGAGGAGATTAACACAGTGGTGTAAGTACATAACAAAGTAAGAGTAGCATCTGAAGTATTTTAAAAAAGACATTAGGATTTTCTTGTCTATTCTCTTCTTGAAAGAGAATAGCCAAAGGATAGGAACACAGTGAAATAGTGTTTCTGTGTCAAAAGTAATCTTGGCATCTGTTCTTTATTGATGAGGATAATATTTATTGCCATCTGGTTTTCTGATATTGCTTATCTGGGGTTGCCATAGGACACAAACAGCTGGATTAAATTCTGTCATGTTGCATCACTCTGACTCATTTATTTTTCCCTATCTATGAAAATTTCTTGTTGTAAATAACGTCTCACTCTTTCCCTTTCTGAAGTGTTTTGCTCTCTTGCAGAATTCATGTGGTCTCTTTCAGTCTTTCTCTCTCTCTTCCCTTCCTCTTTTCTATTCCTGCTTTTTTTTTTCCCCTCCGTCTCTTTCAGGTTCTCTCTCCCTTCTCCTCTTTTTCTCTCCTGTTTCTTGGCTCAACAAATGCTGAGTAGCTCTGTAGATACGTTTTAGCCTCACCTATGGGATCTAAATATCGGATTAATATTGCAATAATAATAATAATAATAATGGTAGTAGTAAAAACTCACATAATGTGAGAGGTTAGTTAAAGTTCATTTAATTTTTCCAACTGAGATTTCAGTCTACTTAATTCAGAAACTTTGACCTAATGTCATAGGGACAGGGCATTATGGCTGATTCCCTGGAACTGTTTAGCTGCTTTAAAATATTAGGTGATTTTTTATAACTTTTTATAGTTATGAAGATGTCTAATATATTTGCTGTCATCAAGCTTTTGTAGAGTGTCTGAAGCCCACTAGTCCTGTGTAAGATTGTAGTACCTATATCCAGAAGAAATAATTGCAGAAATATGATTTGTCAATTTACACAGCACGTCCTTGGAAGCTGGTAGGTTTTTTCACAAACTGGATATTTTAGGAGCATCAATTCAGATGTAGCTGGAAGTCTTTCAAAAATGTAGATTCGAATCTGCCTCAGATTTTGGGTGAAACCACAATGTGGCCATTTTGTGCATATTTATTCGAAAAATGCTATTTTTTCATTGCCAATGGCAAAAGCTGAAAAGAGATTCCTTATTTATTTCATGAGAAGGGACTTCTGATGATGAAAATGGTCATTGTTCCACTTCAGAATCTTAGCGTTGCACAGATATTTTGCTTTCAAAGTTTTTACTCAAATTTTGTGTATTTTTAGTCTTTTAAAGCAGCATGCAGCATGTTGCTGCAAACATAATAGATATTTTCTAACAACGCAGAACTAATTTTTTAATATAACATTGAGCAAAGAGACATTCCTTTAGGTCAGCTAAAAACCAAAGGGGAAGAATCTGAATTCAGGGCAGAAATTATAGTTTGTCTCACATCCACACCTGAGGAGGTGCAGCTCTTTTGTGTTCTCTAAAATCCATCCAAAGCTCATCTAACCTTCCCTGTACTGCTCCCAAAGGTATGTCTCTGGAAGTGGCCCATATAAGCATAAGTGCACCTATTGCAAAGGAACAGATCCAGTAGCTCTGCGAGATGTTCCTTTACAGGCTGGGATGGGATGTGGGTGTTACCACAGCATTGTAAGGGCAGTGAGTTAGATATGTGAACATGGAGGAAGAGCAGAATGCAGGACCAGCTCTGGTGCTGTTGGTGGAGTTCAAAGCTGAGGCACACAGGATGTGGACTAATCCTGGGCAAAGACAGCCTGACTCTCTGTAAGTTTCTAGGGAAGACATGAAGGAACAGACTGGGGTGACAAACAGATCTAGGAAGATACACCTTGTTATTATGCCCATGAGAGAAAATGGCATTAGGTATGTCATTGTAAAGGGATGAACAACTTGGTGGTATGGCAGAGTTTTCACTGCATCCTAGGTGCAAGCCAGGAAGGATTTCTCTTGGGGACAAATAAACATAAGCCTGCTTGCAGGAGCCGGTATTAATAATAGTAGTCTACTGCATATATAGAAACCTGGTATTACGGTTGAAAACTAAATATTGTCATCAGCTGTGGAATAGGAGAGGAAAACACAAGGACTTGTGACAATTTATGCACGTTGGTGTGCTGCTTCTTAAGCATTGAACTGTTTTCAGAAGCAGCCAACAATTCTGAAAAAGACATCACTAGCCTAGGAAATATTTTCTGCATGGGTTGTGACAATATTTAGTGAACTTGCAAAATCTCTTGAAAATACAGGTCTGGCATCTGGCTGCCATGGGTGTGTTGCTGGCGAGCAGAGACCAAGTAATAAAGTGACATGGACGGTTTAGTACGTGAAGAAATCGACACCTTTATTATTTTACCAACTCGCTTATTATATATCTTAGCACCTGGACTGACATTAAGGTTATTGGTTCACTGACCAAACACCCCCCAGAGGGATTGGCTGAACCCAACAACACCTACTTCAGATATTTTTCTTTTTGGTATGAAAACAATACAAACTTTACATATTCTTCCAACTGTTTTCCTTTAGCATCCATGAGAAAGCAAGGCTTTCACACAGACACTGTCAGAAAACTGAAAAATCTCTGCAGCCAGGCTTTTAGCATTCACATGGATGTAAAATGGGAAGGAGTGTTACAAAGGCATATCAGTGGTGGTTCTATGCAGCTTGGTTGAGCATCTTGTTTATACTGGCCTGAATTTTACTCCTCTTTGGGGTAATGATGCTAGAGGACATCTCATGAAGCAGGAACTTGAATCACTGTCAGGTTTCTCACCAGTGTAAACTTCCCCTTTGTCATGCTCTTGTTGGTTGCTTACTATCCTATTCAGTCATTAATCTCTATAACTTGGAAGATGATAAGCAGCTCCCTTTAGAATGATGCTTTCATAATGGCCATTTTGTTCTGCTTGGCTCTGACAGGTGGTGTTGCATGACAAAAATCTGGAAATGGAAAATCTACATGAAATTAATAATAGTACTTCATTAGTGAAACAACTGGATTGAGGTTAGGTTTTTAAATGGTATAAACTGAGCTACAATCTATGGTACACAGTTTTCTCCTGTGTGCACAATCTACAGTATACAAGACCTTTTCTGTTTTGCTGCTTCACTCAGATGTTAATGATACATATCCCATTGCACATAGACATGCATACATTTTGAGAACCCAAGAACCATACTGATTTGATTTTTTGAGTTGTTTTTGTGTGTGTGTGTGTATTGAGGTTTGTGGTTTTTTTAGAGTGGTTTCGTGCTAATTGAAAGAGCACATATTTCTTCTTGCTAAAATCTATTAGCTTTTGAGACTAGAAGAAAACATTTACTTACAGTTGTTCATACATGGAGCTGCCTGGGTTCTTTCAAAAAAGTTGTCTTTCCTCAAAAGATACATACACATAAACAGTGAAAGGAGAGGTGACTGGCCAAAGCAGCTGCGTGTCAGATCATTGTAGTGTAAAGTCACATTGGATTTTAATACCAGATCCTAGAGTGCTTGAAGACTTTAAAAAGAAAGGTACTGTATCTTCTAAATATCAACTAGTTGTAGTATTTTGAGTTTATTTCAGAAGTTTGTGTCAGTATCTTAGAAGTTAAAAGCTCACCTTGACACCAGGTTATACTTTCATGATGACACCAGCAACAGCAGTAGCAGTACTTTCTGATGGATGAGCAGGATCAGATGGAATAGAATCTAACAGAATCTAACATAAGAACTGATGCCCCTTCCAGCTCTCCTCGCCCCCTGCCCCCAAACAAAAAAAAAATCTTGCTGCTTGCTTCCTAGTCTTTCAAAAACACAAGCAATTTCTTTTCTCTCTCTTTTTTTTTAAATCCTCTCTTTTTTTTTTTTTAATGGAACTGTTAGAAGTGCTGAGCTAACATGAAAACATTGCTTTTAGCATTATTTCTAGCTTGGCTTTGCAAGGTTCCAGTTTCAAGAAAGTGTGTTATAATCGCACTGGATTTGTTAGGCTCTGCTTGGAGCTCCCAGTCATGAACCAAACACAAAGGTATTACAATGTAGTTCGGACATCAGCAAATAGAAGAAGACAAAAATGACCCTAGCCTTGGGTAGCAAAAATTACTTTTGGATTTCAAAGCTGCACTATGATTTTCTGTCTGTTTATTGCAGTTCAGACATTCCCCTTCCACCAGTGTATCTGCAACTTGGGACTGTGATCATAACTGTTGCTCCTGCTCGCCCTGTGTCTGCTTGTTTTGGCAGTTTCGATGGCAGAGAGCGCCGGGCCCCTTTCATGTGGTTTGTGTCACATGTGCTGCTGTGCGAGACACGCGCAGCTCTTTGGGAGCGCCGCTTGCTGCTTTGCCTGCTCTTGTATGCTTCCTCTACAGATGGCTTTCCTGGCTCCCATGGACCATTTGTTTGTTCAGTTTCTTTTATGGTGTCTACACCCACCCCATGCAGTTCCTATGAAGTATGTGTTGTTTATTTCCTCTGCTGTCCAGCTCTGAAGGTTTAGATCTAAGGAGGCAGTCACTGACACTAAGTCCAACAATAGTCGTTAACACAACCTGTCTTCTCCTGGGATGCTTAATCTTTTCCCTCTCGGAAACGTGGAATTCTCCACTTGTCCTTTTTTTAACCCTGTAGTGACTAATTTTAGCTATCTTACCACCAGGCACCCACTGGGCCTCCTAAGGCAGGCCTAAAATAGGTGGGCAGATTTGTCTCACTCAGATGACTTTTGTTTCTCTCCCCACTGACATGGAGGAAGACTAGATGACAAACATGGGCTAATTGGCTCACTTTGAGATTGCAATATCTGTGTGAGATACTTCCCCCTTCAGGGACCTAGTCTTTGTGGAGATATGCATGAATGCTCTATGGTTGCAAACTGATCTCTGGGATTTTTTCATCAGCTAATCCTCTTATCAGCACTTTCCATACTACTTTACTCATGAGGACAGAGCAGAGAGCTGGTGTCAGCCGAGGGGCATGTGAGTAGAAAAGATAAGGACTAAGAGCCTCCTTTCAAGTGAGTCAGTTCCAGACTCACAGGAGGTATTTATTCACTATATAAAACAATAACAGACTAGCCTAGGTAAGAAGGGCAGGGAGAAAGCAGGTGAGAAAGTATTGGTGAAAAAGAAGGGCACAACCCCAGAACATGATAAACAGAAAACCCCTGGAACAGTAGGAGGACAAACCTCCTACTGCAGAATGTTGCAAACGCAGGTGGAAGATTTAGGAAATCCTTATAGTCTGAACTAAAAGTGCAAGCTGAGAAAGGTCAGGCTTTCCAAAATGTTAATGGTCCCATTGACATACTTCTTGAAAAAGCTGAATGTGTGCCATATGCTTTATTTGCACCAAGAGCTGTTCATTCCACTATCAAGACTGATGTTTTCTTTAACAACTCTGCTGGTTTTGTTCAAGAGCAAAACTGTCAGAACGCAGATAACAATGGTAAGTTTAAAACATTTCTGCAGATTCATCAGATTTCTCGACCAATTTTCAGAATTTGTACCACTTCTATATGTAAAAGTGTGCATTAGGTAAAGTAACCAGCCACATCTCTGTGAAATAAGGCTTTCTCACATCAGAGGCAAAAGCTTGCTTATTGGCAGAGCTGTTAAAATAATCCAGTTTTTTACATTTGTATCCTGAAGAAGTATTGAATAGATCAGATAAATCAGTAGCAGCAGCAAGATTTTTATTTTAGTTGTTGTCCAGCAGAAAGAAAAATCTTATAGGTACATACTTCTTCATTTTTACTTTAGGATTCGCAAACTGATCCTGCATGTGAACTATGTGTGATAGTCCCTGTGATGCCAGTGGCAGCTCTGCTCATGGACAACCTACACAATCTGTTCTTACATGCAAAGTGCAAGATCTGTAGTGAAGGAGATATTAAACCAGCAAGGTTATTACTTGGAGGAAAAACTGACGTTGTCCTAACTCTGCACAACAGAGTCACTGTTGCAGCATAAGGCAAAGATCAAAAGGCAATAAATGTGAATCTGTGAGACCTGGGAGAAATGACAGGGTTCAAAAGGTGTTCTACAATTGCTCTCTTACCAGACAGGTATTATATGTAAGGGCAGACTTCTACTGCTTCATTTCTAGTTTGGTCTGTATCCATCCCTTAGGAGTTTTCTGTACACAGTTGTTGGAAAAAAATCCTCCATAGTGTGAATTATGTGTAAGGATTCCTATGCTCATGCAGCATCCTGTTGTAGTCACTGGAAGTCAAGCCTGTAAAGAAGGTAAGAGTGCGTGTAATCTGCCTTTTAAGAACGTTATTTCTTTCCCTGAAAATTGATTAAAAATAAAATGAAAAATAATATTCTCTGCCACTGGCATCAGCTTTACAGGGCATCAAAGCAACGGACTGCTCATAATCTCTAGACATTTCCTGACTAACTGCAAAGCTCATCTTGGAGTGACTGGGGTAAACTGAAAAAGAGTTATCTGAAGGCTAAATAAGGTGAGGGTTGCTGTGGCTAAAGTTCAAGTTTATTTACGTGTAATGAAAAAGAGAAGTGAAAAGTTTGCTGAATTATTTCTAAAGCTTTGGACCAGTTCATGTAAAAGACAATGAAAATTAAAATAAAGGGAGCAGAATATACCATGGCATAATGGAAATAGCAGTTAATGATTGTCCCTGGCAACTTGACTTTTTCCTTATTTATTTTATTCTAACCCAGACGGTGATATTTGTGATACTGCTGTTATTTTCTAGCTTGGGAAATCTTTGAGGCTGAGATCTTCTATTTTTTTCCATCTGGAAATATTGCAATCGTCTTGCCACCATGGAAAGAACATAAGATTCATACAAACAGTGGAAATAAGGAAGAACAGGTTTATGTAATTGTATATGTTCTAGTTTATGTTTGTAACATAATCCTCAACAACAAAATAATGTGTGATCCTTCTGCATTCCTTAAAGCATTCCAGAGATTAGTGACAGCATATTGTGGTGACTTGACCTTGGCCGGATGCCAGGTGCCCACCAAAACCACTTTATTGCTACCATCCTCAATGGGACTGGGGAGAGGAAATATAATGAAAGTCTCATGATTTGAGATAAGGGCAGGAGAGATTACTCACCGATTACCATCACAGGCAAAACAGACACGACTTGGAGAAATTAATTGAATTTATCACCAATCAAAATCAGGGCAGGATAACAAGAAGTAAAACAAATCTTAAAAAATGCCTTCCTCCCACCCCTCTCTCCTTCCCAGGTGTAACTTCATTCCCAGTTCTCTACCTTCTCCCACCCAGTGGTGCAGGGAGACAGGGAATGGGCGGTCACAGTCAGTTCACATGCTGGGGGTGTTTTCTTTCTTTTTTCATTTCTTCCTTTCTTTCCTTTCTTTTCTTTCTTTCCTTTCTTTCCTTCTCTTTAAAGAAAAAATGCCAAATATCTGGGGTAGGATGAAGGAAGGTGTTTGGGAATATGCTTCAGGAGGAAGTACAAATGGAAGGAAACCTCTGATCTTATTTCTGTTGATAAAAAGCAAGAACAAACCCTTTATCTAAACTGTATTAATGTGAAGAAAAAAACATGGTAGTAAGCACAAAGAATGAATGTGCAGGTCTATTGAGATTGTTAACATCTAGTATTTCTTCAAAGTTAAATTTAGACAAGAACAGCAGTGGGGATTTTTCTTTCTGTGTAGTTCCATGAATTAGCAAGAGAAGGATCAGCGATGTCACTGTCATCCAGGATTCTCATCTGGTGTCACTTTTCATTGGCATGCAGCTGTTAGGAAAGAGAAGGCTATGAAAAAGTGGTGAACAAGGGAATGGGGAAAGAAATAAGTAGAAAGACTCCAAAAGGAGAGGAGAGAATTAAAATGTAGTTGAAAAGGGAAAAAAGATAGATCAAATGGAGAAAAACCCAATTAAAAAGGTGGCACCCCAACAACACTGGTTTGCCAAAGCACCATGTTTTCTAAAGCTATTTTCATCAGCATGCTGAACTTGCATCTTGTCTTGGTAGTCCTAACAGCTTTTTGAATTGTTTCCTGGGGACTTAGAGGCTTTCTATAAAGCTCAGTGGAGCTGAAGACCCCTCCCACATTCTCAAATGTCTGATCACTAGGATTTAATTCTGAGACGTCATCCAACATGAAAGTGTGTTTGGAGTCCCCTGGTTCCTCACAGGAAGCTTACTGAAATATTATGTGCATGGGCAGAACTTAAGACAGAAATAGGTCAGATACGTAGGAGGCCTTTATTTCTGTATGCCCTTGCTTAAACTTGTAGTGTGCTATTGCAAAATCATAAAATAGAACGACAGAATCACAGAATACTGAGTTGGAACGGACCCACAAGGATCACTGAGTCCAACTCCTGGCCCTGCACAGAACACCCCAAGAGTCACACCCTGTGCCTGAGAGCATTGTACAAATGCTTGGTGAGCTCTGTCAGGCTGGTGCTGTGACCACTGCCCTGGGGAGGCTGTTCCAGTGCCCAACCACCCTCTGCATGAAGAACCTTGTTCTAAAATCCAGCCTAAACCTTCCCTGACACAACTTCCTGCCATTTCCTTCGAATCATGTATAATATGGTGACAAAGCCCATTTCACTGCAGTGCACATAGTAACAGCAGGCCAACAAACAAAATAAACAGTCTAGGTGGCAAAGCCCTACCTTAAGTGTTAAAGATACACAGTATCCAAGAGTAGGAGTGCTGCATTAAATGTCAATATCTCCTGTTTCTGACTAAATTTTTGAGGCTGGCTGTTGTGCATGTGCTATATGTGCAATGAGAAGTAAGAGGAGGGCTAAGTGGGGAGCCTTGAGGGTCCTTAGCTGGCTACTGTGATTGCTGGGAGTCAGGAGGGAGGTGATCCTGGTGGGAGCTGCTGTGGCTGTGCTTTGAGGGATGAGTTACTGCCTTCTCCAGCAGCAAGGACAGCCAGTGCTCAAGAGAACCTCTCTCTGGGAATGCTGAAGTGGGACTTTGTTTCCAGGAGAAAGAAGAAGCTTAGCCACACTTGGAAGTCTCCAAGAACATCTGTGTCTTCTGAGGCTCTACCCCACTGCACAAGTTCAGTGGAAAAGCTGCAGTGATGCCACTGCAGTAGCTTTGCTTATCCCTTGTGTTCCCTGGTTGTGAAAAAGTTAAATTTGTTATGTGACTATCATGATAGGAGGGAGGTAGACTTTTGTGTCTTTTTGAAAGTTGCAGTCAGCCCAAATAGTTGAACAGATGAGGAAAGTCATGGGACTTTTATGTCTGGTACTGTGCTGGAGCGGGGCTGTTAAGATCCAATTATTATTAAGATTCTTTGGAAATTCCTCTGCCCGAATTAAGGTGCAAACAAGACCATGTGCCAGTCAATAGTAAGGGCTTTATTTGGTGGTAAATATGAGAGAGAGAGAGAGAGAGGGAGAGAAGGAAAGAAAGAAGTAAGTAGAAAATAGGTGGGGGGGACAGAAAGAGAGTGACGGGGACAGAATAAGGAAAATATCACCACTCCGTGGATCCCAACGATGTTCCATTGATCCTCTTCAGCTGGTGTTCTTGGTGGTGAAGGTCGCCCCAAAAAACATAGAGTCTGATGGGTTTATATACTCTTGAGCCAGGTAGCAATGTCCAGGCATGTCCCCCTGGGGGAGGGAGGGCAGTCTCTTACAGCAGACTCTGAATCTGTTGCAACACGTGCAGTCCTGAGGTGCATAGCATCTGGGGAGCACTTTGGGGGTCTCTGATGGATTATGACTCCCCTCAGCTGCCTCTCACGTGAAAGTCCCGTGGATGTGGCCTGTGGGGTTGGGGGTTCCACAGCTGGGCTGGTTTGTGTAACGGAGGATGGCTGTTCAGTGCCTCTGTCCAGAGGTGACCCCATGCACCCAAAACCTCCTCCTCCCCCCTCGGTTGAGGGGCAGTCTGTGTAAACCTTGCTTTTGTGAGCTGTGCTCTGCTCCCACCCCAAAATCAGCGTGAGATGACTGAACAATGGGTTTCCCTTTATCTAATCAGCAGTTCAAGTTTCAGTTCAAAGTCCCAGTCTTCAGGGAGGCTTCTTTGGTCGTAGCTTCTTTATAATGAACAAAACTTTATATCAATGTTTGAGGCATGAACTATTTTCAGTCTCCGACAGGGGCTGTGTGTCTCACTAGAGTAATCAGGGAGCGGCTGTCTGACCTGTTACTGCTTGTCGGTACAACTGGTTCAAGCTCTGCCGCATACCCTGGTAGGGGCTCAGCAGAGCTGAAAACAACTGCTATCTGCTTTTCAGGTAGGTGTATGGGGCAAGAAGTCCCAGTCCCGCTTCGAACTTGGAATCTGGGAGAGACAGGAACAGCAAACCACCTTAGGAGAAAAAGGGGAAGTTCTGGTGATAAACTTTAAAGCCTAATGTGCGTGTTTGGGTGTGAATCCACAGAGGTATAGCACAGTCTTAGGAGTGGGTACTTGGAATATGAAGAATGCATGTGGCCCCCTGTAGGACCAATATGTATCTTAATTGCTGATGGCTTTTTGTTTGGGAGTCTTTACCAAGAATCTTCTATCAGCTTGATTTCACAGGAAATAAGCCCACAGGGTGTGACCCAGTTGAGCTGTATTTCCAAGATGCTCTTGTATGATTTGTGGTCCTAGATATTGTACCTCAGCCGTGGAGCAGAGAGCAGAATGGCTGCTGTACAGCAGAGAGGCATTGCTGCCCCTGGAGAGACACAGCAGTTCTCTCACTTTTACTCTAAATGTGTTTATATATTTTCCTTCCCCGACAGGCTGCTGTTTGGTCTTCCCAAAGCCATCTGTTGAGCAGGCTGAACAAGGATAGGTCCATCAGCCTTTCCTCACTGCTCCAGTGTTCCAGCTCCCAACCATCTTGCTGCCTCTCTGTTGAACTTCATGAATTTTACTAGTGTCTTTCCTATGCTGAGGGGCCCAGAACAGAATGCAGCATCTAGATATGGTCCAATAAGTGCTCTGAGGAGAGAGGCTGATTGCTTCCCTCGCTGTTCTAGCTCTGCTCCTCTGATTACAGCCCAGGAGGCTTTAGGCCTTTGCTGCCATCAGGAGACACTGCTGGCTCACATGCTGCTTGACCCTCTCCCTGTCCACCAGGTCCTTTTCAACAGCACTGGCTCCCACTCAGTCCCTACCTCCAGCAGTGCAAGAGTTTTTCCTTCCCAGCTGGAGGTCTCTCCATTTGTTCTCATTGAATTTTATAAAATTTCTGTCAGTCTTTTCCTCCAGCCTGCTGAAGTCTCTGTAAGTGCATCCCTGCTCTCGAGTGCGTTAACTAGTGTCTACCAGGTTGGTGCTATCTGCGAACTTGACTAACCTTCATTCCATTGTGTCCTCCAGATTGCTAGAGGAAGATATTAATCAGGATGACCCCAGGACAGACCCCTATTATTCACCCAGCTAAGCTACCCACCTAGACAGTAATGTTCCTTCTTGTGCACAAGAATATTATGAGAGTGCTTGGAAGCCTTGCTAAAGTTGAGGAAACTGCTTTCCCTTATCTACAAATTCAGTCATTTTGTCATAGAACAAAATCAGATGGGTCAGACATTATTCACCATTAGACAATCCATGCCTTTGCCTGTTGACAGGTAGAAGTAGTCATTTGCCTGCATGAAACACCTACTTCAATGACCTGAAAGGAGTGTATGTCAGTTTTATGAGAGGAAAGAAGCTGCTTTTCATGTATTTTAAACTCCTCAGTCACTTCAGTGTTACAACTATCCTGTGATGATTGGTTCATAAAGTTATAAATATCATGTAGGGAGTTGTTTCAGGTTTATTGCAGATTCAGACAACCAATAATGAATTGGTTACCTCCATTCATAGCAGTGTGCTGTTAAAAAAACCTTAAAGAAAGTTTGGATTTCTGGGCATGAGGGGAGTCAAGTGCTAGATAACATTTTGCCATAGTGCTTCTGAAAACAGTGGCTTTACAGCCTGCTTTTCTTTTTTTTTTTTTCTTTTTTCGTGAGTGGAAATAGCTCCTCTTTAACATGTAAAAGATAGTTTTTGTATTTTCAGGGAAGTGTATGTAAGCACATACAAGAGAAAGATGTTTCTTTATACTACTGCATAACCTGAGAAGCTTTGTAGTTAGTTATCCTATTTCTGTTCATAATTAGACTGGAATGTGATGTGCTAACCAGAAAGTAATTATCTTCTACCCAAAGAGTTTTCTGGGAGTTTGAACTGTGCCAGTTTACTTCCTCCAGGGTTCTCATCATTCAGGTACCTATGTGCTAAATGAAGAAAGAGACACTTCACAGTTTTTTTGGAGGTCCTCTTCTCACTCCACTGTAACCTTTGAAAGTGGGATTCACTAAATATAAGAGAGAATGCAGTGCAAATCACCGAATGTCATCCAGACAAGGTGGCTCTTGTTTCACAGAAAGCGCACAAACAGAAGTTAATGTCTTTCAGGCCTCATAAAGCATGTCATAGGAATGCTAAATAGCAGAAACGTTTGGGTTGTGTATGCTAAGTAACCTGTCACATGCCCAAAGCAGCCCTACAGTGGTTTTTTTCTTTAACTAGTGCTTTATTGAAATTGTCCTTTGCTTTCAGCTTTAGTACTGCCAGCTTGTCTCTTCTTTCCAAACATCAGATTCTGGCTGCTTTAGTTTTTCTGTGCAATGCTGCAGCAACTTTGATTCCATGTTCTCAACCACAGGCTGCCATCTCAAATGCTCCCTTCAATATCCAGTCTGAAGGAACTTACAGAGAAACAGGCATAATAACCAATGGTGTTACTTTTAAAAATCCTTTCCAGTAATGCTCTTTCTCTCATGTTTTCTGGAATTTGCATGGCTTCTCTAGATCATGTTGTATGATCTTTTTCTCCTCCTCTGTGTTCTTTCTTTCCTGCTTAGATATACGGAGGAAAAGGTGCCCTCTCATGTACTTTTACTGAACTTGTTTACATCTCTCTCTCTAGATACAGAGAAAGAAGAAAGACAAAGCAACAGGGACTTGTGAGGACAAATCCCATGTTTCCGGGGTTGTAAGAACAAATCTGATGAAACTCCTAGTGAGCTTCAACTGTGGAGAAACTGCAAAAATCCAATACTTGCAGTGTCAGGAAGCCTTGCTGTGTCAATTCCAGTCTGTCAAGCTGGAATTTCCTCTGGTGCAAATTGCCTTCATTTTTTTGTTAGCACACCTTTAAGTCAAAATACAGGATTAGGTAGAGCTCCACAGTATAACCTGCTAGTCTTCAGTAGCTGAGTGTTATTTACAGATATATGTAAAACCTTTTAGAAGTAAAATGGTTTTAATCAAAATTGAAAGTCCAAGGAGGGATTTCTTTAAGAAATGGACTCTGAAAACTTTTCATAATATGATCGATATTTTCATTATTTTAAAAGTTTCTAATTAAAAAAAATAATAGGAAAAGCTTTGATCGTGGATTATGTCATGAAAACAGCAAAAAATAAGTTGAAACTGTCATAAATTATTGTCTTTTTATCATAGGCTTTTCTGATGCCTGCTTAAAAATTCCCTCTATGAAATCAGTCACAGAAATAAATCCTAGATTTGAAGACAAAGAAGGTCTTGGCTTCGGTTCGCTGCTACTTGAATCGGAAGATAGTAGTGAGAGTCCAAATAATGTGGACACGTTTTTGTTGGAATACTGCACTCATTAGCAGTGAACAAAACTCTAACATTTATCTTGAATATACAGCATTTGCAAAAGATGAGATAATGGTTTTCCTAATGTTATGAACAACAATCATAATGTTGTTCAGACAGACTTAGAGATGAGCAAAAGAATGAAATCAAGTATTCATTTCAAATAATTACATTTTTCTACTTCACAGCTTATTTGCTACCTTTTGTTTCTGAGTTCATTTGTAGTCATCGGTTTTTCACATTATGGTATTCATATCTGTTTAAACTGGAGAGCAAAATTTTTTGTTACTTAATTACAGAAGCTTCAGTAAACACAACTTATACCTTATTAATTGCTTCTCCTTGATCTCCTACTCTTGTAGTAGGTTTTTAAAACAAATAAACTAATACTATCCTTATAAATAATGAGGCCAGAACTCTGTGAAATGGTGGTGGCTGTATTATTAGGTTAAATCTGCAACAGCTGTTTTCTCTCTCTGTGAAGTTATGAGGTAAGCTGAACTAGCCTTCACCCTGAGATTCTTTCATCTCTGAAGTGCAACCAGGAAGAGAGGCATTTGGGATGGAAAGAATTGTGACAATAAGTAATAACTATTTATTATTACGTGATAAAAATTATTACCTAACAAACAATAATCACATGTGCAGTAAAACTGTATATATTTTTATACTTTGAGTTTCTTTACTTTTCCTTCATTGCATCTGACAAACAACTGAGGGTCAGATAGAGAGGTCGGGTTATTGCATTGATCAGTGCCTTCCTCCCAAGCAGGAAAAAAACAAAGCTGTATTTTCTTCCTTATTTCACCTGTTTGTTATCAGAGGGACTGTCTTCCTCTAATCTTCTTAATGAAGCTGTTGTAAACCTTCATTAACGTTCACAGTTCGTTCTCAGCACTTGGGAGGCAGTACTTTGCTCTTTTTAGAATAACAAAGGTGCTATGAAAGTTTACCTGTTGTTTGTTTTATCTTGCTAATGTGATATAAAGGAATCAGTAGAAGTCATAGCAATGATTAGAAAATCGGATTATGGAACAGTGATTTAACAAGGTACACAAGTCAAAGAGCTGAATGGTGAAAGATTGTTTGCTTGCCCTATTAGTGCAAGAATTGCAGTATCCTGCACTATGATTTAAATAGAACCTGCAATCTGGACATAGTAGTCTGGAAACAAAACCAGGTAATTAGGAGACAAAAGGAGAAATGGTAGGAATCACATATGGAGAGGAAAAAATGGGTATTGTTTTGAGAAATTGATGATGTGAGCAACCAGTGGTGAAATTATTTTTGTGTGTGTTCTGTTGTCGAGTTCACTTGTAGGATTTGTCATACCTTGTTTCTCACATGTGAATGTCTCTTTCTCAGGTTCAGATGTCCAGTACGATTTTAATTAGCAGAGCAGAATTCCAGTGCAGTTGCACAGTTTTAAAGTCTGTAATTTCTCAGTCCTGTTCACTCCTGCTCTGCTGAACAGCTGAGATATCATACTGTAATAAAGTGTTGTGTAGGTTACTTATTTAATTTCCTTGTCTTTTGAAGTAGATACCAGTTGCATAGTAGATGAATGTTCAGCATGGGTTGATTGTTTCTACATTGCATAGAAAGAGCAAACCACTGCAATATATTATTAGAATGACCTTCTTTATATTTATCAAAGCAGAATATGATTAAATATTGCATTTATGATGATAATGAGCTGAGTGAAAATTATATACTATATTATAGACTTCCTTTGTTACAAATTTCAAAGTCTTGATTTAATTTTTGAGAGTTTTTATAACTTGTTCCCTTCTGAAATAATTTGATCTTCCTGATAGAAGTATCCTAAGCTTCCCTGCGTCATAATTTTAAGTGTAACGTAGTCAAGAAGAATCATTCAGAGGCACATTCTCTGGGACAGCATATTGAAAAATGTAGCTAAGGCATTTAAAAAAAAAGTTCTTAAAAACAAAAACCAAAACCAACAACAATGACAAAATTAGGAAAAATAAAGAAAAATCCTTCTCCTGGCCCAGATCCATGGTAATATTTGCCCTCAGTACACAGTGAAGTTTTAGCCTTTGTAGGTAAAATTTGGTGACGTCTTGAGCACTGGAATGCATTAGTGTAGTACTGCATGGTGACATTCCTCGGCTGTTCACATCTGAGAGTGAGTAGCAGCCTGGAACACTTGATGAGTTACGGGGAAAGCATGTATGGTAACATGCTGCACGTCATAGGAAGTTACAGCCCGGGTTTCTACATATAAGGCCATAGTTCCGGTGGAAGCAGAGTGTCTGCAGAAAAACATCACAAGAAAAATAACCTATCACTGAATCTTCGAGCATTCCCAGACTACTTCTGTACATTTTCCAGCAAAGAATTGGCCTACATGTTTCTCTGAAATATGGAGATTCTTTGGTTGTGCAGTCATGCGTTGGCTGATAGAAGACTTCCTGTGAAATCTGTAAATCATCAGTAGTGAGATAACAAAAATAAAACCTGAAAAGATTATTTAAGTTAGTGTTCTTCCAAACAGCATATCTCCCTAGAGCATTAATGCATTTATATACAATATTACAGCTGTTGTACTGGATCAGAAATTGTTAGCGACCGAGGAACTGGCAAGAAAAGAAGTACAACTGTAGTGGTTTGATGACTGCTTGTAAGTAGCAGCTGCATTTCCTTTTCCTTCACTTTTGTGTTGCTTTGCAAGTGAACTAGTTAAACCCTGTCTTACTGCAGTCTGACCATCTTGAAGATTTTTTTTCCTAAAGCTGAGCTACTAAACTGGTGACCTAGCTCTTAGTCTGTTCTCAGCTGGAAGTAATTGCTGCTCTTTGCATCAGGAAGGAGAGCAGAAGGAAGAATCAGAAGAAGGAGACGGCCAAGCAGTTGTTAAACTCTGCTCTTACCCCAGAGGCCAAAGTTGTCTGCTTAGAGATGATAAATGCAAGAAGGTGCCATGGGGAAACCTTAGTTGTGGCTTGCTATGCTGCCTCTAGAGAGTATTTCATTCTGCGCGGTTGGTATTCAAGAACCTTTAATTAACAACCAATTAAGTAAGAGATGACTCATTTAAAACAGAAGAAAATATTAGTTGTGGAGTCCTTTGGATTTAAGTGTTTTAGCTGGAGCCAAATGAATGTACTAGCAGTGGAAATAGACTGTGGTAAGTTCTTGGCCACCGCGTTTGTCACCCCAAATGTCACAGGAATAAGTGTGTTGACAGATGAACTGGTCAGAAATCTTGCTTGTTGGTTTGGAAAATTAAAATCCATGTGCTCCTATTGCCTCCTGTAACCTGGTCTTTCCATAATAGGTTCAGTGTGAGAGAATGATCTAGTTCTGCAGCTTGGAGGAAACGGTCAGACTTTGTACAGGGAGGACTGGAGCATGTGCTCCAGTCTTTCCACTGCTTCTTGTGGAAGGAGTATGGCCGTGAGGCTGGAGCTCTGTTTGACAGTGTTCATGTACTAAGACTAAGAAACCCTTTCTGTGGTTACTTGGATGTTGTTCTGTGTTATGGTCCAACCCAGAAAAGCCCTCCTGATTAACACGCTACTCCAGCTAGTGCCCTATCCTGTTTGAATTACTTTGGGTGGTATTGTGTATTTAATCAAAGTCATGCTTAATTGCTTTTCTGACACGGAGCCTAAAATTTACCATTGTATGACAGTAATACTAGTGACTAAATAAAGTAAAATTATCCTCTGGGTAGCACAGCTGCATTGTTTAGCAGTCTCATGGATATTTTACAATACAACTTTGCTGGAAAATTGCCCTCTTAAAACAGAAATCTTACCAAATATACTAAAAAAATAATTCAGTTGGTTAATTGAACATGACTTCAAAGACCTCCAGTACGTAAATGGGCAGCAGCTCAGGATATAAGTGTGACTTTAAGCAGTGAAAATTTTGATGGACCATTTTAAGTTTTAAAATATCCCTCTATATCAACCTTCATTTGAGCAAAACATGCTTCTGTCAAATAGTTGTGACATGATGAAGAGCTACTTTTCTACTGAAAATTGTGATCTTCAGACTGCATTTATCTTTTGTCCTCTCGTACTCTATTCCTACAATTTCTGTTCTTCAGAACAGTAGCATGTTGAACAGAATCTGCTAATTTTTTCAACAGGTGTCTTTGTTTTTTGCATAATGTTGCTAATATGGAGTTGCTCGATGAAAAGGTTCATAGTGGTTTATTGTAATATGGCTTAATAGTAGTAAATTAGGTATTTTTGCTTGCAGCTTTCTTTAGTAGCTTTATTTAATTGATACATCTGATAACATGACCTAGTGAATTCCAGGGACTGGGTTATTACAGCTGTGATTTTAAAGAAACAAAAATCAAAACCTCAAGAAATCCTGTACCCGAGGCTAAAGTAATATGCAGACAACATGAACTCAAGAAACCTTTGCTTAATAAATAAAACGACAAGACAGTGAATTGTCACAAACATGTTTCCCTTGGTTCTGCTTATTAGGACTGACTAATGTTAGTCATTAGTGAACAGGAAGAACTTTCCCCATGCGTGGCTTAAGCTGTTGGATATGTTGACTCATATGTTTAGAATGCATCATGCCGTGACTTATCCATGTTATATATAGATGTATATTTGGGATTCCTCATGCATGACTAGGCATCGATGCACCTCTTGTGGCTGGAGGTTGTAGCTATGAAAGGGAATATCCCAGTTATCATAGAATCACACAGAATCACAGAATCGACTATCAATCTATTGTCTGGAGGACCTGGACTTCACCTATGAATGGCGATATCATAAACATTTGGATATAAACAATAAAGCTATTTTTGTAACTTTGCTTTTTTTTCATACGTCTAAAGAGCCCTTTTCACACTAATGTTCTCAAAAGCATTCCTTCCCTTTCAATGCCTCCTTGCTCCAGGATGGCTTAGTTACGACTCCTATAGGGAGTAGACTGCAGTTACCTTTTTTATTCTAGTGAGATTAACTTCTAGCACTGTGCACAGGATTCCGGGATCATCATCTTCCTGCATAAGTAAGACTTTTTGAAGTTAGTAGTTTGGTTTTTGAACTTCAGAAAGACCTTGTGTAGTAATATGGCTATTAAGAATGGCTGACCTGCTCTGCAGCCAGGCATGTCTATAGACCTTCTGCTTTATGCTGTAACAGATGCTGTGTTCAGTTGCCTGCTCAGAAGTACCTCACATGCTGGCCTACAGCACACAGCTTGGTTATTGCTTACTTCTCCCTCCACTAACTGTACCAACCTTCTCTGGCTTGACATCATGACAGATGGTTGTAATGACATCTGAGGTGACTGGTGCTTTTGAATGGCTATTCTTGGCTTTGCAAGTCTAGTTTTAGTCTGCTGATTAGTTGTCTATAAGATTTACTGAAAAAAATTCTGAAGGTATAGACAAATGCCAAAATTCTCGATGGGTTCTTACTATACATGGGTAAGTAACCCATTCTTGATGGGTTCTTACTTTCTTTAACATGTAGAAAATTAGTCTTTTTGACCAGGGAGGGGATGGATAAAACCATTCATTCTTTTGTCTGTGACCTGTAGAAACTGAGGATGTGATAAATAGGTCAAGCTCTTTTCAGTATCCAATTCCTCCTTGTTTCTTGCCCAATAAAAGAGTGAAATAGCTGTTTCCCAGAAGTGAAATATTCTTTAATCGTTGTGTGAACGACATTATGACTTCATTGCCTTGTTTAAAAAAAAAATAATTCCATGAGCAACTCATTAAAGGAGGTAATTAGAAGAACAGTGCCTTAGCACACTCGCTGGAGAACTTGCAGTCCCTCCCTGCTTGTGGTTCATCGCAGCCAGAGGAATCTGGCACGCAGATGGCGTGGCACAGAGCTTTGTCAGACAGATAGAGAGAAGGCCAAGGGAGTCTAGGAAGAATGACAAAGCAGGATGAGCAGACCAAACATCTTAAAGATGTCTCACACATGCTCTCACCACATGAGAGTGTGTCAAATGTTCTCTCATGTGCCTTTACAAAAAAGTTGGTGGAATGGATTATTTGGTGAGACTTTAGGGGGAAATTTTACTCTACAAAAGGATTCTGGAACTTCAGCCTTAACTCTATTTCTTCATTCTTTTTCTCTTCTATGAGTTTAATTTTTGTGCGTCAGTTTAATTCTTGTGTGAAGGACTTTGACTAAAGGTGATGTGAATACTATTCTTGCGAAAGAGTCCAGTCTTTTGAAAAGTAATGAAAGTCGTATTTGCTGTGGTGGCAACAGGCCCAGGCTGTGTTTAGTTGAAGTGTTTCTCATTTTGCAGTGTGAGGGAGAAGTTTCCATTTTGCCAAGATTGTTTCTAAAACCACATTGATATTGAGGATATATGTTGCCTACAATCTAAGGGGACTTAAAAAATTGATAAAAATGTTAAACTTGTGGGAAATTGCTGTGGGCTTTTTTTTTATAGGCCCGTGAATATTGTGAAATTGGTGTTTGAAATGCATAAAAGAGGAAGAAGGAAGATTTAGGTGTCTGAAGAAAGCAGAAAGACATGTTTTTGTTTTACTGCATTTTGTATTTCGAAGAAATGACAATATATCTGTTTCCCTTTAACCTTCCATCAGTCTGATGACCTAAATGCATATTTAAGAGAAGATTTTAACTTGATCAAGAGAGTTTGTCTCTCCAAATTCCTTGGTAACAAATGTCTAAAAATTGTCTGGAGAAAATTTCACTGTCTTCTCATTTTGGAAAGGAAACCCAACTATTTGGCATGTCCTTGATACATTTTTGGGCAATACTGAATATATTGCTGGTGCAGTGTGGCAGCAGCCAAAAATGCAGTTTGTTATTTCTCGTGAAGTTATGTTATACTGGAAAATCAGTCAGCTGATGGAATAAACTGTTTTCTAGTAAAATGTTCTTCATGCTTTCTGTTGCATTGCATCCCGTTGACGGGAGGAGTCCAAGGCCACCATCAATTCCGGCCACAAGACTGTTTTTCCATGATACCCTCAAATTCCTCCCCTTTCCCACCCTGCCCCAATGACCTTCCAGCTTCTAGTTTGCTAAGATTAATTTCTTTCACATCTACTTGTCTTATTGCTTTATTGTATTCCTAGAATTCCCCTTGTGTTGTCTCCATGCCCTACAGCAATGACTAAAATATATATCTAGCAATTATTTAAAATACATATTTTTATAAGAAACCTCCATAAATGACTAAAGTACAGGAAGAAAAGCATTTAATTCCACTCCTTTCCATAACTTTTGGGTTTCCCGTAACTTTTGATTCTCCTTCAGGAGATTTAAAAATGATACGTTATCTAAAGAGTTTCAGAACTGGATTCCTCCAAATGTTGTCATGTCATACAGATCATATGAAGAGCGAATACCACTGTAAATCTGTGGAAGGAGCTCTCCTCTGCTAGATTAGAAGGGGGTTCATTTATTTATGTATATATTTGATTTTATGCACTTGCAGTATTTCACAAAACACAGGTGAAGTAAAAAGGCAGTCATTGTCACAACTGGCATGATCTTTAATAAATGGTTATCTCAGGCAGTAAAGAACAAGCCTAATGCATTGCATTTAAGTCTTTCTGTTTTCCTGCTTTCTATCTCCCTTATTGGGTAAGTATGAGATCTCCCTTATTGCACTGAAGATCTGAGTCTTTTCACAAAACTCTATTAGTTTGGCAGATTATCTAAAGGGTGTTTCTTTTAGTAATAAAATTGCATTCATTCCTTGAAAGGAGTTAAACGTCTTGGAATAAGTGTCTTTCAAATTTGATAATCTTACTATCCCATAAAAACAAGCACTTTGTCAAAATTTTTAATATGAATTAATACAAACTTTGAGTAGAATTTGTGCGGAAGGTACCTGGAGTCTTGTGGGTAGGCAGGGTACTACTGCTATCAAATGAATTGGTTGCAGTCTAAGAACATCTTCTATTTTAAGTAGCTTAACAATTGCACCTGTGACTCAAGAGAGCCAGACAGAGAATATAAACTGTCATTATTTCATTGCCTGTAGTGATTCTCTGCCAGATTATGCACAATGTTCTTCAGCTATATCTGTCTATACTGTCACTCACTAGCTAAACAAGTAAGGACATTTCTTGTAAATTTTCCTACAAAAGAAGAGATTAAAGGAAACAGGTCAGTGTAAATAATAATTTATGTTGGATTTAATCAGCTGTCAGAGCACTCATCAAATAAATGATCTATGGCTTCTGTTTACTCAGTACTTAGTATGCAGGAAGTTTTTTGAGTAGCCAAGCGCTACAAAAATCTTCCTCAAACAATCAATCTAAGAGGAACTCCAGCACTCTCAAGTAAGAACAGCAGCCAGCTCCAGTGGATATAAAGCCAAATATGTCAGTAGTTGTTTGGCTTTCCTTGGTGTTACAGATCTAAGATTGCTATTTTTATTCCTATTTTACATACTGTACATGGCAGAGCAGTTGACTGATTCACTCCAGGCCATATTTTAAAAGCCTATGCTAATTTCCAGCTGGAGTGGTCCCATTGTGATAGTGTTTGCAGGATCAAATGTTCAACTACTGTAAGGTGGATATGATTTTGACAAACCCTACAGAAACTTCAGAACTGGGTACTATACAACTAATTTTCCAAAAATGTAAAGCTTCAGTACAGCTTGACTGAAGCCTTAGCTGGTGTTATGTTGTTACCATAAGGAGAACAGAAAATAAGACTACCCTTTATCAGTTCCTTGCTTATGTTTGAATTGTGCTTCTTACTTCTTCTCTACTGATGCAGAATAGAAATTGTTCCTTCTGTGTTTTTTTAAGCTTTCTTTGTTTTAATGGCCATTTAGGTTCTCTCTTCTTCAATGCTTGGTTTTGACTAAGAAATTGACTAACAGCAAAGCTTTTAAAATTTGTGATGCTGTGCGCTCTTTTCCCCTCTATAGTGGATGTACTAAGAGGAGGGCTGGACATGAGATCTGTTATTACCCAATACTTGCTTTACAGATGCCAGTGTTCTGTAACAATGTCCATGACAATAAATAAGCAGCTATACTCATTTCAGTGTTCTCCCACTGCCAGAAATAGTTTTAGGGTACTCCATAAAGATTTTACTTCTTCCTCTCAATCTGCAGGATTCACACAACTGATCTGCCCTTTGCTTGTTACGTTTTAACAGTAAGGGCATCTTACTAATGTTGTGAATGTCTTGGATTCTTAAGTGACCATCATTAATGGGAAAACCTTCGTTGAGAATTGAGTCATGTCTCAACTTTGTTAGCCTGTGGATAAGCCTGTCCTGAGTCTTTTAATGTGGATCATGCATGGGATGGCATATATTAAAGCCTAACTGTGGAACTTGGACCAATTTTCTGATCCTGCTCAGAGTAGGAGACAGCCATTCAGCCCTGGCATCATTGCTTTAGGGAAGATTCCTCTAAAGCCTGAAGTCAGCTTCCTTGGGATGTGTAACACTAGGGTTGTCTCCACCTCACATCTCCCCATACCAGTTTTATTCTACCTTCCATCATGTGTCATCTCCATCCAGGTCCATCTCATTTCTGTTTTTCTGCATTTGCTAATCTTTATTTCATTTTGCCTAAGTAAACACTTGCTACATAGAATTGTGATACTTCAATGACAGAAAAAGTTAAAATCTGGACCAGCTGTGGTATCCCAGTTGTTTGGAATCTGGTTGTCTCTAGGAGTATCCCATTCTCAGAACTACTGTGTGTTCATAGCTGGAGTTCACAAGTTAGCAGTACCACTTTCCTCTACTTGGAATTTTAATGATTTTGGCAGCATTACATGATGTCACATGGAGCTTCCCAGAAGTCTGGAGAACACAGAGCATAAACTTTAGTCTCATAAAATGGGGAGCTTCATCAGTACTCATGTGGCTGACCTGCCTAACACTGGATGAATCCTTGTTCCTATAAATTATCCTTCATGCTGCAAGAGCTTTGTTCAGTGAGTGAGTTTGCTTAACTGCTGTTAGAAGGCTTAAATTTACCTTAACAGTAAGCTTTTCTCCTTTGCTGAAAAAAGTTGAAGTGTTTAAAACTTAAAAGATTTAAGAGCAAAAGAAGTATAGGATATTCATATAAAAGTGTACATACAAAACCTTGCAGGCTCAGGTTTCATAAGAGACTTGGCCTAGAAGAAATTGTTTCCTCAGGCTAAATATAAGCTAATAACTGAGTATTTTGCTGCTGCTGTGACCTTGCTTGACTTGATCTAATATGCTATATTTTAGTTGGGGTTTCTTGTGATGTAAAAAAAGGTTATGCATATTTCAGTAATGCTGTCATTCAGAAACCTCATGCCTTTATAAGCTGTTTTCTATTTTTGGCTAAGGGTTGTGTGGAGGGTGGGTGACAGACCACAACTTGATGATCTACCCAGTACATTCTGTTCTTTGAACAAAAACTGCAAACCTCCTTTCGTTGAGATCAATTTGAACCATTGCAAGAAGCTATCAACATAGATTAAATAGTAGTATGGATATTCACTTCTGAACTATCACTTGGTTAACACTACCAACACATGTTAAACTTTGAACTAAGGGATTTTAAACAAACATTGCACAATGCAGAAGATACGGAAAGGCTTTTGACTTGGAATCCCCAGATGTTCAACATACTTTTGTATATGAATGCAATCTTTACGATTCTGAAAGTGTTTCTTATAGTGTACTCCATTTATTTTTTTGGTGGTGGGGAGATGTTGACTGAGTTAACTGAGTTGCTGAAATTACCTGAATTCAGCCTGAAATGGTTAATCTGCTATTCTCTGTCCACACTTCGAGCATCACGGTCTACAATACTACATACTAACATTTCTTCTGGCATTCTTGACAGCCATCATGGGTAAGAATGACTGTAGATTGCTTTCCCCTAGAGAAGGTCTTTTTTGGCTGGCATTGGCACCGAAAAGGGCCTAGTCCAGTTGGAGGTTAGCAATAGCTTGTCATACTAATAGCTTAAGTGGTACCTTAAGGAGGCTTGCTTTTCTACTGCCTGCAAAATATGTTTTTCTGGGGAAAAAAAGGGTTTTCTACATACATTTTGTATTTTTAACTGTATGTTAACATGCTTCTTTAGGAGCTTTAATAATGTTTGTGATTTAATTGAGCTTCAACGTTACAGCATGAATGTCACCCTTTAGAGACAAATTGGAGAAGAAATTCCTGGCTGCTCTCCCGCATAAAACCAGAACCATTTCTGAGAAACTCTTGTTACTATCAGCTAGACTGTCTGGAGTGCTTTCACCCTCAGCTACTGAGGGCAAAATACAGGAAATTTGGTCCAGATACTGCAGAGGAAAAAAGGAGCACAGGCCCAAGAAACAAAGCAAAGTTAAGTTTTCTTAAGGATCTTTCCCTGTGTGCTGAAAAAATGAGACTCACAGTTTGTTCATTGAACTAATGAACTAATAGCAGCAGTAGGTTCCCATGACTTGTGTAAAGCCCTCTGAGTCTTCAGTTCTCCTTTCTGAGGACCTTTTGTTGATCATCTCAGTAAAAAGATAAAAACAGCACTAACAAAGAACTGAAAAAGGAAGATACTAATAGTAAAAAGGAGACAAAAGTGCAAATTAACACAGAGGTCTTGTGATTCCTTGCAAAATATGTTCATGGTGTGCATTTATAAATTTAATTAAGACTTTCCTTTTACATTTCTGATCCCAGCAATTCTGTAGATGACTTTTAACGTGGATTTGACAAAATCCCCGAATCACAGCTACAAAATGCATAGTATCACACTGAGGAAAAAAAAGACGTTTTCAGAGAGCTGTAAACAGAAGGCTAAAAAGAGCTGATTAAAGACATCTGGCTCTTTCTTGAGATAGAGTGAGCTAACACTAAGCATGCAACAGTCAAAATAAGGACTAATTTATACCCACTTATACCCACTGTGCCAGTCATAGAATGGGGTAAACAATAAGATATTTCACAAAGATAGTGAAATATAAGAAAATGCCTTTACATGTTTAGGTTTTCTAGGCCATAATCTTGCAAATATGATTCTGTAAGGCTACTGATGTAGTAGAATTCACTCATAATTGTCATCTTGCTTTGTAGATATGGATAGGCAAAATTTACTTTATAGGGATTTTAGTTATTTCTATGTCTTGGGAAGAACTTGAGACCAAATCTAGATGTAGGTCATGTGAGATCTAAAGACTGACTGAAAATATAAATTAAAGTTCTTCAGTAAATATTGCAGAATCTTGTGCTCAGCTGCTTTTGAGTGGGCAATATTTAACAGAAGTACTTTAAATATGATTCTGTTTTTCCCCTGAAACTTGGATGTATCTTGGCTCAATCAGACGTATCCAAGGCAGAGTTAAATATCTTCTGACATTGTACAAGGATTTTTCAGGAATTAATTTTCTAAAGGATACATTGTGCTTATTTTTTTATCCCACGAACGGAAAGCTTTTGTCTTAGGAGAACAACCTTTTTATTTCCTTTGTGAATAATGGTTTTGGAAACATCCGTGTTACCTTGGTATTTAACATTTTTTGTAATAGATTTTACTCTGCGCTTGAGAAAATGAGCTAAGTATCTTCCTAGTGTAAAGACTGATATTTGAATTAAGGAGTGGCCTGATGAACAGGACACTAGTTAACTGTCTTGTTAGCTTACTATTTGTTCAGAATGCTGCATTCAGACTGGCATGGATTCTGTTAATGAAAGAAAGGCATCACAAAGCATGCTAAAATTAAGACTATCCTATAAACTTTCCATTCTAGATCCCAAATCTCTGCATAAATCATGGCTCAGGAACGATAAATTGTTTCTGAAGAGCATGAATTTAGGCATTTGCCCATTTTTTCTTATTGTTTGCTGAAATTTTTAAATATAATTTTCTTAATCTCCTGTTAATATTTTTAGCAATGAAAAAAATTGTTGTGGAGTATGTGTCTAATGTAATTCCCCAAACTCTCTGGCAGAAGTTGTGGCTGTTCAAATTAAGCTGAGGTGACCCAGCCTATGGCTATTCAAATTAAGCCTGAGGTGACCCTTTCCACTATGTTTTCTAAGCTCTTTGACCAGGCTCTCCACACATACAAACTGATACAGGCTAAAATAACCTTGGGGAACAGGGGAGTATGGGAGAGGTTGATTTTCACCCAGAAAATCAATAGGTGCAGTAATCTAAATGCCCATACTCGTGCCAAGGAGATGATTATTATGCAGAGCAGAGTTTAGCCAGACTGCTAAAAGCAGCTGCAGCAAGTTGTAGGAGGATGGTCTGTGATCTCATGGAAACCTGTCACCTAACGATTCTATGCCTTCTCCCATCTCAACATCAGTTACTGTATTGTCTTCCTGTTTCTTAACAGAAGTTTACTTCTACTAGAATTCTTCTCCAAACAGCCTTTAGTTTTGGGAACTCCTGGGGCCCCTGGTATGACTCTCAGATTAGGAGAAGGGATAGTGCATTGAGAAAGCCAAAGGTTCCAGTAAAAGTAGCTCTACCCCGTATGTTGAAACTCAGGCCATGGAACCACCAGGACATCCGGCAGAGAAGCTATTCAGACTCCAAAGTGATGAGCCAGATAGAGGAATATGTCGATGTTGTAGATCACTGACAACAGTGGAAAAAATCCCTGCAAAACAAAGGAATGTGTGCAAAGCTGAATGTACATCAAAAAATTGTCATGTTAAATTACGTCTGACAGCAGGGAACAAATGAAAAAAATTCTCCACAGATGATGAAATTTAGAGTTAGTGGTGTAAACTGCAATAGCTCCACTGACATCACTCCACATTATACTAGCCAGCTTTCTGAACAACAGTGTTAAAAAACGTTAATAGCATAATTAAAATCCAAGCACACTGCCAAGAGAAAATCGTAACAGCTTTTTTGTTGTCTTTCTCTTTCTCTTCCTCTAAATTGCTGGAATCTGAAATCTGATGAAAAATTGAACACTGTATTTAATTTTGCACTCTCTGTGGATAAGGTTTGATTAAAACCATGAATTAAATGTATGCAGCAATCCAGAGAACCTGAGATCAATGGAAATCGGGGACTGCAGCTTCAGAGATGGTGTTCTGAGGAGCTCTTTAGCTCTGTCTTCAGAGATGGCCATTTCCACCCACATCAGCCCTTTGTTGTCAATACTGGCATACACCTCAGCCCTCTCAGTGATCTGCAGCTCTCAGAGCTGGACCTGTCTCAAAAGCATTGCTTCAAGTACAAACAGATCTCACAGCGTATTAAGTGTTCTTAGATGTGGCTGTATTCTCAACCTTTCAATGACTTGCCAGGATGTTATACCCAAATCAGGCATGGCGCCTGCATAGTCCTTGAGAAAGGACATTGCCGAAGCTCCTGATAATGGGTTTTAGAGGGATTTTGTTGAAATGTTTTCATAACTTCTTTGTAAAATTAGCCCACGTAGAATGAAATTTAAAGCAGTCTTTCCTTACCACTTTTAAAAAACTCTCTTCCTCTGTGTTTCTGGAAATGGTGCAATAGTATTGAGGTAGGTCAGGTAGTATTATGTTCTCAGCAATATTTTTTATACACAAGAGTGCTTTCCCAAAGTTCACTGGCATGGAAAACGAAAAAGTAAAGAGCCCTTGTTTCATTATCAGTGCGTGCAACTGACTGTAACCTGACTTTTTCTTATTACGCAAAGAAATTTCATCTAAATAATTCGAACAATAATAAAAAAAATGCGTGGAGTATTTAATGAACCAGCCAGTGAAGTTAACATAGAAAAATTCCAGATAGGCAGAGTTAGCAGCTAATTATACTATAGCTAAAACAGTACTGAGACTCCCTGCTCTTTTGATAAGTTTATGTCTGATTGAATAATACAGTATACTATGACAAGCACAGTGTATGCACACTTAACCACTGTGATCAGACAAAAAATTGAACGACAAATGGTGTTGATTGGTTTATGAACTGGATAGGCCCAAGCCCTGATTCATACACACGTGCCTACAAAAATGGTAGCCTTGCTCAGTTTCGAGGGCTTTCAAGTATGATTTATACAGTTGCAAGCTGAGCAACCATATACATTTCGCTCCTTCGTGCCCCGATGCATCCAGTACGTGACTGGGCCTGTATTCCTGGCTGCACCTCAGGGTAAAAGAATCACCGATAAATCAAGACAAGCAGCATTTCCTGATTTTCTTTCCTGGGTGACAAACTGAATTGGCTGTGCATACTGCAGATTTGTTGTACACTCAGAAAATACCTCAGAAACTGAAAGCAGTCTAGAGTCACAAAAGTGCTTTCTCTCCACACCAAAAATATTTTTGTTACCTGTTACTACAGTGGCAATCTGCTCAAATCTTCTTGACTGGCTACTCTTGAATTTTTTTAACAGATTTTTCTAGTTTCTCTATCAGTGAGGGGTGCTAACAGTAATAGAATAATAAGTATGTTTTTATACACAATTCAGACAGATCCAAAGGTCACTCCAAATGAGCCTGAGCAGTCTTACACTTAGGGAGTTTGCATTGTTCGAGAGAATTTAACAAGAATCAATGTAAGTGCATCCATGCTACTGGTAAATATAATTTAGATTTTGGAAGGAGAAATTGAAAATGTTTTACAGCGGTAGAAATTGAAAATTACAATGCAGACAGAGGGTTTTCTTTTTTGTAGTCAAGAAGTAATTTATATCAGTAACATTTGAATTAAATATTACCATTTTCTTAATCAAGACTTTTTGAGAGACATTTTCTCTGAGTATGTGGGCTAAAAAGTTCCAGACACCACCTAGGGTAATTAGTAGCAAGGAAGAAAGTCAGTTGGAAGTCACTGAACCAGTAAATGGGTTAGAGTATTTGATTCTGGTTATTGGGCTCACAAGCTGTAAAAATGATTGAAAAGAGCTATAATATACTTGGTTTATTTTCTTCTTACTGTGAAAGCATTGAAAGCAAAATATAAACTCAGATGATTGCTCGGACCCTGAAAAAGGAGTTAGACTTTTTCCTGGAAATAGGTATCTCCTGATGTGGCTGTTACAGGTGACTTCTCCCTCTGCAGCCTTAAAGGTTGTCTCAAAGATCCCTTTATGAAAGAGACCACAAGTAATGCTGTGAAACATTCCTGCTCTCCAGCTCTCCTGCTTTACAGTCTCTGTAAACAAACATTAGCTTAGATCAGAGAGTGTGGATACAAGATAACCCCTTCTGCAAACAGCGTATGACTTCTAAAGCTAACACAGCAAGTATGTTGTCCCTCTCCCTGGACCCTTCGCTCGGGCGAAGGGAGTCTCCTCATAACTCAGCAGTCAAAGGATTCTTTGATGTGCTTGAGCCTCTGTGCTGAGATCCCTGCTCAGTGACATGGGAGTGTTTAGGAGCTCCAGCTTTGTGGGGCTGAAGTGTCGGGTCAGGCTGAGGCATGATTTGCAAAGTTTGCCAAGACTCTGTCTGATCTCGGAGTGCCTGTGGAACAACCAAAATAGTGCATCTGATGTACTGACATGCACATAACACTGGAATGGTGAGTGTCTTTGATTGCATAAAGGGGTACTTTGCAGACTCCTGTGCCTGTGACTCAGAGCAGATACTTTCCAAATGTCTGGGGCTTATTCTGTTAGAAGAAGAAGAAGAAAAAAAGCAAGCATTTTCCTTTTATAAGTCCAAAGGAACATTTCACAATAAAAAATACTTTTTTTTTTTTTTTTCTAAACCAACTCACACTGGTATTTTTCATGTGTCTCTGAGCTCCTGATTAAGAGCCTAATCCAACTTTTTCAGAAGGGGGGGTCTTGGACTGCTTTGGAAATAAATATATCTACAGAGTTATTTCTAGCTCAGACAATGCAACATTTTTTGAATGGGGTATATTCTTAAAAGGACCTTTATGATTCATTTATGTGTATCCCTTCATTTTACTTCACAATAGTTCTTGTTGCTTGTCTTTTATACAAGAATACTTTAGGTGTTGGTTCTTTTCTGTTTACTGTTTTCATTATTAACTAGGATTTTAAATTATGAGGGGATTATGACAAACCTAGTCCCTAAGTAGGAATCTAAATTTTGGTACTTTTATCCATGTATAAGTTACTTATATTAAACATGAGTGACCTGATTTTCCCTTTAATGGCGGCATTGCAGAGAGCAACTGAAATTATGGAGAGAAATGGAGATTAAACGCAATTTTAAAAAAGTCTCTTTTTCTAAGTAGACAGCTACGAAACAGTTATTTGTGGGTGAGTCTTTTTAAAACCACTATAAAGAGAGGATAATTTGGAGTGACAAGTGGTTTGATGTCTGTGAAATTGTTACGTTAAAGATTATTTTCCCCTCATATAACCACCTACTATTTCTATCCAAGTGCTCTGATATTCCATCCTAAGTATTCTATTTTCATTAAACAGTAAGATTTTGACAAAGCCAGAAAGATGTGTTTTCATAAGAAGGATCCATGAATTTGCAGAGTTGAAAATAGACCATGCCATAAATAACCCCTTATGTGGCTGGATGTGAGTCTTCCGGGACTTAGAATTCCTAAACCTGAGTTAATACAGTTCTTGCAGTACATTGCTTTGGAGTATATTTCCATGACCACATTATCTTCATTGGCTTGTCCCTGGCCAGGTCTGTGGGACACCTGTTGTGATAGCTGCAAGTTTTTCAAAGCTGCCACTCAGAGCAGCATTGAAAATGTCAAGGCTCTGCTCAGAGCCTTCATGTTGCAAATGCTGGCAGTCCTGTGAAAGTGAAACCGTACTCAGTAGGTGGTATTAAGTGTGTTTATTTCTCAGAGCCAAAAATCTTCTTAACCCTCAAATCATATCAAATCTGAGATTAAATCAATGCAATCTCCTCACATAAACACTTTGAAATGCACCAGGCTGCAGCAATCTAGTAGCTCTGCAAACTACTGAAACTAAGCTATGTTACTCTGTTTTTTTTTTAATTTAGAAAATTGCACAAAGCTTCTTTTTTTCCCTTTCACTTGGCAGATCTTCCTGGTGAGCTGAGCTTGTTTGCTTCAGTTCTGTGCAGTAGGTGAGAGAATCCTTAAACAACTTGGGAATTGCTATATAAATCTGCTTTATCTTCATTTCCTCCATCTCAATTCCAGCTAAAAGGCAAATGTAAGAAGTTATACACAAGGGCAGTTTCAGGATATATTCCCAACATCTGTAGTTATTTCTGCAAAGGCTTTTAGTTATACACAATATTGTCTAGACGACATAAAAAAATAGTTTGCTTTTTCTTTAAATAAAAATAAACTCTAAAAATTTAAAAAGCATTATGGGGTCTGACCAAAACGAACAAAAGCTAAGTAATTCCAAGATAAGTTTGATTGAATCAGAGCAACTTTGCTCAGTTCATGCTGGTCCAAAGTGCACAAGTGTATCACAAGGCAGACAGAATTGACTTTGACGTAAAAGTTGGAGCTTTGCTTTTCACTTAAGGTCTCCTTTTTATTTTTCAGAGCTTTTGATATTTTTGGGTAAAGGTGTTGTGATTAATGGGAAGTAGTTCACATGCAATCAACAGAAGGAATAAGAGTTAGCTTCAGTGATTCTAAAAGCTAATGAGGTCCCTATTTTTATATATCCACTATGAACTATTTCAAACATCTTCATGAGCAATTTCCTACATCATTTAGGTATTCTATAATTACACAATTCTTAAATTTGACAATATGCCACCAAATGCTTATAACATTGTGTTACATTCTGTTCAATTTTATTGAAATTTTCCATAGGACCCATGAAGTTCATGAAGGAGAAAAAGCGGGACAATATCTTAATTGTGGGGGAAAAAATTGAAGTGCTCTAGATCACATAACACCTTTATATCTGAAAAAAATTTAGTGTGTACTGGTGGTGACTTCATTACCTTCTGATCAAAACCAACACATTCAATGTGGAGAACTTGGCTCCAGTGTTAGCTAAACCTAGCTTTTGTCAGTTTTCTTTAGCTGGGTGTATTGTCCAAACAATTTATAGAGCTGACCCACAAAAACTTGCATAGACTGTGGTGTGGGAATTCTCTTAAGACTGAAATATTCTTAAGACAGAATAATTATATCCAGCCAACATATAGTGGAATTACAACCTTGGTGTCAATATAAGCTATTTTTTATCCACAGGTGCTCTCAGTGCAGAGTTGACTGTGGTTATGACCCAAGGATTTCTTTGAGCATTAGCTTTGTCCTTACACAAACACTCGTGAGTATGATGCTGCATCTAGCAGGAATAAACTGGCCATTTGGAAACAAATTAGCTGCTCAGGCTGCATGTTTGGAGCAGTTTTCCAGCACTGATATGATCATGCAACATACCTCAAGTGAAATTCTTCAGGGTACTTGCTTCATGTCCCTCTGTACTGAATTCAGCACACCTGATGTGGTCTCACCAGTGCTGGTTAGAGGGGAAGAATCTCTTCCCTCAGACTGCTGGAGATGCTGTTCCTACTGCAGCCCAGGAGGCTGTTTGCATTCTTTGCAGCAAGGATGCACTGTGGGCTTCTATTCAAAAAATGTTGAAAATGAGAAGGGTTGAAATCTTTACTAGAAAAATTCATTGCATATTTTAAAGCCACTTGTTTTGCTGAAGAACAAAGTGATGTTCTCAGAAGTTTTACCAGTATCATGTGGATTTCAAGAGCATTAGTATGTGATCTTTCTGCAGTGTAACTATTCATGCCTTAGTTTGGCTACTTCAGTGGTTATCTATCTAACAATCCAGCCTGGGAATCATCAGGAAATCTTCTATACTAATGTGCATAAAAGAAGAGGAAGAACACTCCAGGTTCTCCATGTTGCTGTGGCTTGCAAAAAAAACAAACGAAAGAAAGGCTAAATCTGCTCTTTATCTGTCACTATCTGGTACTTCTCCTTTGTTCTTCTTGGAGATGAGGCCATGGAAGTAAGCATGGTCCTGTGCATGCAAGGTTCACAGCCATTTAGCAGTAAGTCATGTAGAGCCAGATTTTAATATTATTTACATGCCAGCCTGAGTTTTTAATACCTAACTAGTGTTAAACAACTGTGGGGGTTATTTTGTCTGGTTTTTTTTTTCCTTCATAAACCTCAGTTTTCCATCTGTAAAATTCAGGCAACTCTATGTCCTTACTAAAGGAGAGCAAATCAGAAACTTGAAAAGCAACTTTGAACAACATCGAGAATCTTTTCTGTTCCACTTTTTGGACTCCATCTTGTTCTGAAACAAAAACTTTGTCAGATACTGCTTCACTCTAGTGCCAGGATTTAATCTTATTACTTAAAATCTTTGTTAGATTTTACAGACTTTTGTAATTAAAACTGTTCAAAGTTTTCCCTCAGGACAAACTGAATAGGATCTTTAGGCTTTTAATCCATTATTTTTTACTGATATTCCTTAAATCTCTTGAGGGTACTTTGCTCTTAAGTGCATGTTTGTTTTCATACACAAATACCACAGAAGGGCTTATATTTAATTATATTCTTATTAGTATGTGTGTTTTACAGTTTTTAATATTTAATACGCCTAATTAATTTACGGAATTTCAACCTTTTAACCCATTTTAACTAGTCACTCTGATAAAGATAGGACTTTATTCGGAAGGAAGTCAACTCATCCTTCCCCTACTAATTTTCATTGGGAGGATAACTCCTCATCTCTGGAAAGTCAGGCCCTTTGGGCCTTCTCTCAGGTTATGTGAAGTCCACACTTTATTGAGCCCTGAAACTGGAGATCTAAGTGCTTACCCTGCAGCAATTAAAGAGAAGTCGACCTATCCCATCTGCTGCAGCCTATATTAAATATTTATCTTTCTGATTTTGGTTCTTTAAAATTTGTGTGTGAGTTTGATTTGACTGATATTAACATTGCTTTTCAGAGTGATCTTTGTAAGAAATGTGAGCAAAAATTTCTCATTATTTAAATTTCTGTCCATTAAGAGTTTTCCTCCCAGCTCATTTTCATCCATCTCTTCCCATTACACTACCTTCTACACAGTGTGACATTTTTTGAGTATTTTACATCTACTTTTCTTATTTGTGGACCAATGAATATCCTCATGCTGTGCTGCCTCTGCAGTCTGCTGTGCTGAACTAACAATTTTTGAGGGGTATTCTCCCGTCAGTGCAAATTTCTACAACATTGTGACCCTTTTTCACTATGTTTGCTTGGATTGATGGTATATTTTGAAAGAAAGTTACTTCTTTGTGCTGTTACTGAAATTATTTTTTTTTTATTCTTGAAACTCTGGAAGAAATAAATGTTAACCTGGTCATGATATTAAATAATTCTTATTATGGTCACACTGTTATTTGTCAATTTTCATTACACTAAGCAAACTGAAATTCTAATATTGCTGAGTTTAGAACGTCTCTTTCAGGGCAAAATAATTAATTTGATGTACTTTGCTTCACCTTGGGCTATTTTGCCTAGGGAATTTATTGTTGCAAAATTCCTGACACTGAGTTATCATTCTGTTCAGTGCTCCAAACCCGAGTATGTTTTTGGCAATTGGAACAAAAAGACTAATAGAGGCATGCACTTTTTGATGTATCTATCCCTGTTAGTATACAAGTAGCAATCCTACAATATATTTGCTAGTCCCTTGCTAACTGTTTTGCAGAAGATTGTGCCATACGTGCAAGGCAAAATCCATTTTTAATTTCTCATGGTCCTTAATCTTTCTTTTTTTCTCATGATATTGTGTTGTAGAGCTTTTTAAGCATCCAGGTATTGTAAAAATGTTTGAAAACTTACTTATTGACCCTAGCTGTTCTTTGTGCCACGGTCTGCAGTTTTCCATTTACAAGTGCAATCAAATTGGTAGACATTAATTTCATAATTATGATCTCTCATTTCTGTGAGATATCAAATCTTCCCAGATTTATACCAGCAATTAAAAAAAAAAATTTGATAGACCATATCTATTTTATTCTCCATCTAGATAAATATATTTGCTGTATAATATTTTCTGTATATGCCTAAATTAGATGACAACAAGACCGAGTTAGCTTAGAACTACAGGGTATTAAGCAAGGAAATGTGAACTCATTAAATAATTCAGTAGAGAAAACCTCACAAGTAGTTGTCACATCCTCTGTAAGATCAGACAGTGGCAAAGGCTTATAAATTAAAGGGGTTTTTTTCTAAAGGGCTGCAAATCCTTAATGAAAAGTAGCCTCAGTGAAACCAAGGACAATTTGTTTTCATTTCAAGTCATTGGGCCATAGAATATTTTGGGTTGGAAGGGACTTTAAAGGTCATCTAGCTCCAGCCCCCCTGCCATGGGCAGGGACATCTTCCACTAGACCAGGTTGCTCAGAGCCCAGGTGAGGCTGACTAGCCTGTAGTTCCATTTATAAAAATAGGAGTTATATCACTGTCGTAATTTTCTAATGGATCTGAACTCTAAGAGAAAACTCTGTTTTCTTCTTAGATTGGAAAATCGGAGCCTTGTTGTCATTTTGGCGTGAATGCCTTTGTATCACTCTGGAGGTCTGACAGCAGTCTAAGGACTTTGAGTACAGATAGGAAGAAAGGCTTCTGGAGACTATAAAGAATATTAATACTCTATAATACATTGCCAGACAATTAGAAATGGGTTTTTTTGCAGAATGTGGTCTATCAAAGTGGCTTTACTGAAAACAATAACTCATTTCAGAGCAATGAAAAGTTGAGCCAGAATAAGTATGCCTTTGCTGTACCTAAACAGAGAGAATATAGGCAAAATCAAGAACATCTGGAAAATTCTCCGGTTTCATCTTTGAAAAGACAGTAGAACATTTACACTTTTAAAAAACTACAAAATCTCCCTTTTAGACTGTGTTTGAGAGAGGGAAGCAAACCAAAATATTGATTGATAAATGAGTTAAAAATAAAAAATGTTTTCTATTAAAAAATATTTTACACCCAAGGGCTTGGATTTTTTCGTATCTGAATCTCCTGTTTCTGCTGTCACAAAATGGCATCAGAGCTCTCTAGTGCTGCAAGACTAAATATTGCTCAGTGTCAGCATCAGGCCAGGGTTATTTTCTGAGAGAAATTTTGTATTTGGGGGAAAGTAGAAAGCATTTTTGTGGCATGCTGACGTTTGAAAAACAATGGTTGTTTAGAATTGCTTAGAGGAGTGGAATGTCAGAAGTAGTCTGAGAGAAAATGGATTTGTTGGCAGAAGACAGGCGAAGTGGTCAAAGCCATGTGCTGAGTGCAGTTTGTGGCATGGCTTTTTGATTTGCACTGTACCTAGCACACCTAGGATTTGGTTAATGTGCAGCAATATGGAGCTGTCTGTAGGCTGTCCAATTTCAAAACGTAGATTTTAAGTGTTAATTGCCATAGCCAGCAGCCAGATGTTAAATTCCTGTAATATTATTAGCGTGTCTAGAAAAATGTCAAACTTTTTGGCTAACAAAAAATTTGAATTCTCAATAAAGTTGATTTGCAGAATGTTTTTTCAACATGTTTTTCTGACTTGCACGATGAAAAGCTGTGGGTTTTGAAGTGACTAATATACAAGATGGCTCTAGTTTAAACAACACTGGAATTTCCAGCCTGCCTGATTCTTGCTGGGGCTTCAGTGAATAATCTTATTGGAAGTAGATTAGTTCCATAAACCTACATTTGGAGATAGGAGTAATAATACTAAGTGCAAACAGATTGCTGAAGTAAAAATCCAACCACAATTGCATCAGAACAGCACTGGACAAGTGTCGTTTGCTTTTCACTTACAAGTACAAGGAAATCCTCAACCGTTTCAGAAAAATTATTGAACTTTCAAACCAGAAAGTCAATAAAATGAAACACTTGGGGCACTTGCAATATTCAGATGGCTTCTTCTGTTAGATAACTGGAATGGTGTTTTGTGTGAAGGGCACAATTGCTTAAGAAGGGCTTTGCTTTGTTGTTTATATCAAATATGAGAAAAGCAATCACATGCAAAATTTGAAAGTATCAGAATTTTTGGGTGTGTAATTTTTTTATAACAGAATCATGTCTGCTTATGTTTTCATGTGGAAAATGTGTAGGACCTGGAAGGGAAAAAAGGAGCATTTTTTTATTTCTCATAGTTTAAATTTGATTGAATCTCAGAATCAAAATAGAACGCAGGAAATGTGATGATATCTTGGTAGAAGCAAGATTAAGTTTTACTTAAAACAAAACTAAAAACTGAAACCCCCTTATTTTTCAGATTGCTCTGCTATGTTAACCAACATCTGCTATATCACAGTAGATGGATCTATCCATCTTTGGGGATATACAAATTTGTTAACCTGCAAAAAACTTAGCTCTGTCAACTTTTCCTGTGTCATTTCAATACAATTACTGTGCTCAGTGAAACATGATACTGCTGTGGAGAATCAGACTATCATTATCTTGCTTCTCCGATTACCTAGGTTTTCTCACTAGGTGATAGACAGAAGCAGGCATTGTGTGGCACACAGGGAGAAAGAAGCAAATAAGACAATATGAACACCGTAGTGAAGCAAAGTGGTGCTCTGGCTGTTTTATCCCCAGGGGTTGCCTTGGGTCTGAGTCTGTTCAGAACTGAGGAAATACAAGTGTGTCTCTGCAGAAACCATGTCTGAGGTTGTAGACCATCTATGCAGACCTGCTAACACTTTGGTATTACTTTGCTTTAATTTGATTCACATACCTCTCTTTAATTTGATTTCATAGAATCATAGAGTCATGGAATTCCTAAGGTTGGAAAAGACCTTTAAGAGCATCAAGTCCAAACATCAGCCTAGTACCACCACCCTGGTCACCATTAAACTGTGTCCTCAAGTGCCATATCCCCACCTCACTATGATCTCCTTTCAGATAGCTGTTGACAAAGTCTCGCCCTAGCTTCCTTCTCTCCAGGCTAAACTAATCCAGCTGCCTCAGCCCCTCCTCATCACACTTGCACTCCCAAACCTTCACCAGCTCCATTGCCCTTCTCTGGACCTGCTCCGGCACCTCAATGTCTGTCTTGTAGTGAGGGGGCCAAAACTGCACGCAGCACTCAAGGTGTGGCCTCACCAGTGCTGAGTACAGGGGAACAATCCCTGCCCTGCTCCTGCTGGCTACACTATTGCTGATACAGGCCAGGATGCCACTGGCCTTCTTGACCACCTGGGCACATGCTGGATTATGTTCAGCCTGCTGTTGACCAGGGCCCCCAGATCCTTTTCCATCAGGCAGCTTCCCAGCCACTCTGCCCCCAGCCTGTAGTGCTGCATGGGATTGTTGTGACTCAAGGGCAGGACTCAGAACTTTGCCTTTTACGAAGCACAGCTTTTGTAGCTGTCTTCTTCCAGGAAGTCACTAGTGGTATTTTTCATGTCTTTTGGATTAAGCCATACATTAATTAATGGACCACTGCCACTCATTTTTCAACATTCTGATCGTAGAAGGGACCTGAACCAAATTTAGTTACTACGCAAAAAAAAGATGGTGCTAATGTTTCTTGGCCCCTGGTATTTCTAGACATATTTCCTTAAATTTTGCTAAATATCAGCTTGGATCAAGCTCTATTTGTCTTTTGAAGGCCTTGGAATCTTAATGAAATCAGTATTTACACTTCTAGGGTTATTTAAACTGCTTCTTTCCAAAGCAGATTTGGGAACCTGTAGAACTGAAAGATTTTCGTTTATATCACTGCAAATTAATGTATATATTTGCTTTGATGACACTTGTAACTGCCCAGAACAACAAATTTACAAACCAAGCATATACAATTAAAATGCTGCAATCCCACATAGCTGCCTTCAGAAGCAAATTGATTTTTTGTAAGTGAAAATGTTGTCAGGGACTTAATTGTTTTATGGTTCCTTGGAAAATGATAGATGACATGGAGAATGCAAAAAACTTCTGCAAGTGTAATTCATCTGGATTTGATCTGAAGTGGAAAGGATGTACAAGTAGAACAGGCTGAAAAGACAGACATGTTTATGAAGTTTGCTCCTGCATCTTTATATATTCTACAAAGCAGATCTCATGTACAGATTTGAATGAGAGCATTTTCAAGATTTTTTTTTTCTTAAAACTTACCAAAGAAAGCAGTAAAAAACTAGAGAGATTGTCGAGAAATTAAGACCACATATATATCCCATGCATGTATTATATATGATCTTGAATGCAAGTCAAGCTTGTTCAAATCTGTTTCTTTATAACTTTCTGCAAAAGGAAAGATAAAAGGTTTTCTAAGGAAAATACTCATTTTTATAGGAAAATTAAAGTATCTTTTCCTGAATTTTTTTTTTTCTTTCCACATGCACATGCACAGAAAATCTGACCATCCCTGCAGGTGTTTATTGACACAGAAAAGGAATTTAGTTTTGCATTAAAAACCCCAGCAGCAATCCATTTCCTTTTTCTTGCTTGTCCCCTATCAGATTCGTTCATCGACACTTACTTCAGTATTTTCAAAGGCATGTGGTGATCCCTTTACATTTTTTAAAAATGTAAAATTCGATTTTGGTGAAATTCTGAGGGAAGGCTTTGCTGAAGATTTAGACTTCTTTAAGGGGATTTTGGAAGTTCTAAGAATGCAAACACCATCTCACCACAAAAACCATTGTCCGTTTCAGGATTTTTCCTCTTTTCCTTTCACCTTTTACTTTCTGAGACTGAGGTACAGAAGTCATCTAATATTTGAAAAACAGCTACATTTTTGTAATAAGTCAAAGTCCCAGCTTCACCTTTCAATTGAATGAATGCAAATCTTCTAGTCATTGAAGCCTGAAGGAATCCTCTCAGGATGAACGAAAGGCTGCCAGGTCCTGTGATATTAGAAGAAAGTGCATGGACACAGCTATTTCAGGTAACCCAGGTTTAAGTTCTGAAAAACCTCCAGGTAGGTCTCATGCAAATTTCTGTCTTCCAGAAATCTGGAAATTCAGCTGCTTCCTGCAAAGTGCCGTCTCTACAGTCATTATCTGTTCCTCTGCAACTTTTGCACTTTCAGAGCTCTTTTCCAGAGTACTTGTTTGTTAGCTAAAACTTCTGTGAATGGAAAGGAGAAACAGCTGCAGCAGTCCTTAGGTGATCTTAGGTTGAAGGTAACTTGCTTTCTTCAGTTTGTTTTTTTTTCTCGCTTTTAAAATATTTTTCCTTTTTCGGTTTCCTAGAGCTTTCACTGTCATTTGAGAAGTGGTGCACCTTCACACCAGCTAGCCAGAGGAGCTCTGCCTGCTCTGGATTTACATGCTAAGCCTGAATTGTTTCAAGACCAGAAGAAAAAGGGTTTTAAGGCATTTAAATACTTTAAAGATTTGGAAAGCCACCCCAGAATTCAGATTACTTGATCTGGCCATCATTCATCTACAATCACAACATTTACATCAGATGTGACAATCCTTGTCAAGGTCTAAGGGTACATCTCCTCATTTTTCTCTTTAAACCAGAATTCCCTGTAAAGCTGCATCTTCCATGATGAATTGTAACTATTGTTTGCTGTGACAAACTGATGTTTATATAGTAGAAAGAGACTTATACTCTTGCATTGTGGAAGCAAAACATAGTGCCATAAAGGAGAAAGGGAGGTTGAAATGACAGCTTCTACAAAGCATTTTTAAAAGGCTATTTCTTTTTCTTTAGAGCCAGATTTGACTTTCACAAAAAAAATCTGCCTTGATTGGCATTTCACATTGATTGGCATTTCACATTAATTTGGCATTGGGAAGAATCCACTTTCACAACACCCCTAAAACAACAAAACAGAAAGGAACTAGTGATTGCCCAGCAGCTCTCAGGGTGCTGCTCCCTGTGGACTGGGGAGCTGGGAGCCACAGGGCATCCCTGTGAGGGCAGCAGGACGTGTTAGCCAGGTCCATTGTACTGCCTCAGCCAGGAGTGGCACAGCAGAGCAGACCCAGTCCCAGACACTGGGCACTCCCCTGGAGAAAGGGATGGCCCAGGCTGGGGCAGGAGGTCAGTGTGAGGGTGTGGTTAGGTCTGCAATGGTGCCAGGCTGGGCCATGGCTGTGGTGCAGCTGGAGTGGCAGCTTTGGAACAGCCCAGCCCTTAGCCAGGTACCTACCCAAACTTTTTTGCAGAGAATAAGGGCTCAACTGATTCTATTTCTTTTTAATGGGGCTCTTTAAAAATGAGGGTACAGAATGTGCCTTTGCTCCTCCTTCCTTGGTGTCTTGCAGGTGTGTGCCTCAACTCCTTAATCTGTAACTGGTTATTACAGTCCTTGTAAGACTATCCCTATGACAAGAGTTCATACCCCACTTTCCTTACAAGCATTATAGAACATGTATTTAACTCCAGTGTAGTCAAAAGCTTTCTGGTTGAATGTGCCACTTCAGAGCTGAAGATGTTAAACAAATCCACTATGAATAAAAAATGCAGATCAACTCAAAACCAATGTTATATTATATCAACATTGTAGGACATGATACAGATATATATATATAAATGTATATATATTACACTATGTATACTGTTCTGGCTGAATGACTTCCATAGGACATTCTTAAACAAAAATGTTGCATTGTAGGAGTGATGTTTACACCAGGTGCAATAATTTCTTTAATAGACGTTACATTTTCATCTACTGAAAATGCTGAAATATTTACTTTGTCTTTTTACTTAGAGTATTTAGAAGTTTTATGTACAGGAAATCATACTTGATTTACTGATGCCTCTAAACACAGTCATCTGTTTTTCTCTTGTTATCACATTAGAGTATAATCCTTGCTTCATATTTATGGTGCACATAGAACCCTATTCCATTTATCATCCTTGACACACAACTGCTTGCACTTCCTTAGAATGAGTTGTTTTCAGCTAAAAATAATTGTTGGCTATAGATAAATTTTTATTTTTCCTCAATATTTAATATTTTTATTTGGGAAATAAATCCTTGTCTTCAACATTACTTTTTTGTAACTCACTGCAAATCATTGTAATGTGCTAAACCCTCAGATTCCTTAAATGTCCAGCACAAGGGTCTCTGTTTAAAGGTTACTTATTTTCTAGCAAACACAGGTCACTTGATTCCTACAAGTGTTATAAACACTGTGAGTATTTGCTTAGAAGCGTAACCTTTTAAGCATTGTGTATTTTCTTAACACTTCCATTTGGTCTGTTTGTTTATATATTTTTTTTCTGGAAAATTGAAAGCTAATGTAAGTCACTATTTATGAGCCTTTGAAAGATTAATGTTTCAGCTTTGTACTGTTCATTATGGAATGGCACAGTCACTCATCCATCTAAGTCTAAGCACACACACACACATGCAGGATGTCTGATAAACAGGAGCACTATGATAGTTGCAAACATTAGGCAATACTAGAATTAAACTTTAGTCTCCTTAAGAGTGGGCATATGCACACTATTTTTGTCATATGGAAACAGGTAGTTTTCTTCAGAAGCTTTCTGTCTCATTCACAGTAAAACCTAACTGATCTTCATTTAACAAGTGGATTATTTTAATTTTTCTCTTACTTTGCAGTTGAATGGATGTCCCCATGTTATTTTGGTGTATGCTATTGAAATTCTCTTCTGAATACTGAGTGGTTATTTTCATAGTGTATTTCTCCTTATGTCCACAACTGTAGTCCTGGAATGTCTCACTGGTTTTCACGATATCTCAGTAAGAGGGGAGGAGGGTATTATCAGATAAACAAAACTGAAATGCAAAAATGTTAAAATTAGAAGCTTCCACTCATTATGGGGACAGTGTTTGAGAACATGTGCTTTTATTTTTCTGACAGGTGAATATAGTACTCATCCGACAGGGATGGGTGAAAGTAGGCTCTTTCTAAAACAGAGTGCAAATACAGAAATTTTATATTCCATCATCTTGATATCATTGTTTAAAGGCTTTTTTGCTGACAAGTATGTTCAGAAATTCAGGAAAAAGTGGTATTTAGAGGCCAGGGTTCCAGTCCGCATCTTTACAGGAGCATCCTTCGAAAGATATTTGCTTTTCTGTCTGGGTTTTACTAGCTTCAACTCTGCAGCTCATCTCCTTTTGGCTGTCTTTTTTGTAGTCCTGTCTCTCCCCTACTACAACTCCTTGTCCAGTCCCATTCCTCTCATTAAGTAAGACAGAGTTTCTGCTTTCCATTTTTTTAATTTCAGTCTCATTTTCAGCATTGTCTTGTCGCAGATTTCTCAGGTAAATCCAAGTCTCTGTTCTGGGTCCAGCCCTTGCCTGGTCACTACTGTCTGATCTGGTTTTTTCATATACTGCCTCCCCTGAAACAACCAGCTAAGTTTAATCTCACTTCTAAATTCTTGCCCTGGGTTTCTCTCCCTGTTTTAATGTTGATCTCTCTTGCCAGTTTGCATTTAGATGCCATTCAGTGACTATCCACCTTTGCAGTGACAGGTCCCGCAGGGTTGAGGGTGTCCAGAGCACTGAGAGGAGAGTGCTGTACTGGGGAGCGTGTCTGCTCAGCTATGCATTCCAACTCAGGAAATAGGAACTCTGCATTTTTATTTTGCTTTGAGAGAAGTTGTCTAATTCTATTCAAAGTCATAATAAAAGGGTCTCCTAAAAGAAACCATGAGAAATGAGAGAGTTTCAGTTCCCTGGCTCTGTTTTTCTGTGACCTCTCAGGCAACATGGTTCAACCATGCTTCTGGGTCTGGAAGGGAAGGGGAGGGCAAGATATGCCTCCTGCCTCTCACGGCTGCCAGACGTGGTGTAGTGGAGCAACTGCTGAAGTAGGAGAAGCTGGAATGGGAAGCCTTTCCTGTGCATAGGTCTCAATTCCCTTGTTGATCTCCCCTGTAGCAGCCTTTGCTGTGTGCAGCCTGCAAGGAGTGCTGAAGAATGATCTCCGAGGGCCTGTGCAGGGGATATGGGTCTGTGAGGGCCATGGCCACGTTGATGACCTGACTTTTCCTGTCATGGTAGAGATATCTACCTCAGCTTGTTCTGCTGTCTGCATGTCAAGCCAGCCACTCAGCCAGAACCCTTGCCACTCATTTGTCTCCTAAGTCCAGAATGGAGGAGTCATGGCAGCTGACCAGAGAGATATGTGGTTTGGGCAGGAGAGGCCAGAGCACCTCACACTCCCCCCATTCTCTGTGACCCTGGTCCATTCTGCTCCCCATCCTCCCTCCTCAAGTCTGTGCTGCCCCTCTGCTCCCCAGACCATTGAGCTGGTGGCAGAGCCAGAGCACTGGTGCCATCAGACAGATGCTGCAGAAGACAGCCTTTCTGCAGATCTAGTTAAGTGGTGTCAGATTTTCTTTTAAATAAAATGGAAATGCTGCCTCATTTGCACTGGTAATTTTCAAACCATGGGGGTTTCTGAATCTTTTACAATACAGAGAAGAAAACTTCAAAGTCTTAACAGAAAGCAGAAGTCAGATAATAACTGCAGGGAAGGGGAGAACAATTTCCTGGCAAGGAAATCAGAACAAATTAATAAACGTCTATTTTTATTTCTTACAATCTGGGGATGAAAGATACCAGAACTTCAAGAATTACCAGTGTACAAGCACTTTAGGAGGTGTCTCAAAGGAGAAGGAAGTTTCACGTGTCTTCTTTTATCAATCATGCAACTTTGAGATGTTACTCAGTGTTTCTGTCACTTCCAGGCCTCTCAGTCATGTGTGCATGCTTGGCTTTCTGAATGATACAGGTCAAGGGCAAAGTGCCATCCAACAGTTTTAAATTTAGTGGTTCCCAAAACACAGTTGTGTTGATGAGGTAACCAGCATAATGATGTGCTTTGTCATTTTATAGAGTAATTTTTAAAAGATTAAAAACTTAAAATTTGGAAGACACAGTAAGGCATGAATGTTTGGCAAGAATTTAATAGATCCATCAGTAAGGCAATGAGACAAATTGATTCTGTTTCCAAGGGCTTTTTGTTTTGTTTTGTTTTTCATTTTCAAGTGCTGCTCAAATATGGCAGATTAACAACTTTTTGGAAACTGAATTTCTTTATTACTGAACATATATTGAACCATTCAAGACCCAAAAATATAGTTCAATTTTTCTTTATTGAACTGTACTGCAGTTTAAGCAACTGCCCTCGGTTTGATGAGGCGTTGACCTGTGGGGCATTAAATGAATAAATAAACTATTGCTAAGGTTACCAAACACTGTACTTGAGTAAACAGATGCTTCCAAGAGCCATAACTCACATACACTTTAGAAGAAGCAGTATTGCTCAAATCATGTGAGCACTTGATAATCTCAGATTCCTGTTTCAAGTTAAGTGCTGTGGTGGACAATTTTCTGAATTGCATATTTTTTGCCTATTAATGTTTTATTAAAGAATTAAAGTCTGGAAAATGAATCTGTTTGAGATCAACATATTGCCCAACACCTACATAGAGAAACAACATAAATCAAAAAATACATTATTTTCTCTAAGGAGGCCTTGGCATATACAGACATCCAGCTTCTTTTGGAATGAATCACACATAGAAGCTGAACTGTTCACTTCTATAGTGACTCATTTTAATACACTTCTTTCTTAGACCAAGAAGTCTCAAGAAACAAACAAATTCCTCAGCACAAATATGCCCATCTCCACTGCTTATTTCAATCACCGTTGGTTCTTATTTTGTCATGTTTGTGTGACAGGGGGACCCAGCGCCTGAAAATGGACCTGAAGCCATACATTGTGACAATGGAATGAAACCTTGTGTCCTTTTAAATTCATGCACCAGAGTAAACATTTCTTGTAAATGTAAAACATTTCTTATTGTGTGAAAACTTCAAGGAAATATTGACCCAGCTTGGTAAAAGGAGCATCAGCAGCCCTGTGGAAATAAGCACAGATTGTTTTGGCTATTTCAGTTGAAAGGCACTTTGGTATCTGAAGCAATCTACATTGTGTGGTCAGATGTAATATGATTTTTATTCCCCTTAATTTTCAGGAAAAATGGGGGAAGATAATATCATTATGTCACCAACAAAACCTCAGGCTCATAATGCTTTCTGATGCTGAAACTGATAGTTCATAGATTGTATCTATTTGGATATTACTATAAACCAGAAAATGAGACTAGTTAGATATCCAGTCACCTTTTAAATGCTTTCTAAACCAGACTGGTGTGTGTGAATATGCCATTTTTTTCTGTTTGGTGTAAGCAGCTTGAGTGGGACAACCTGGTTATAAATAACTTTACATTTGCCACCTTTTTCATTTTCTGATCATCTCATTTTTGTGTGTTTATTTAACAAATATGTAGGCAACATCTGGATAGGCCACCACTCTTGCAGTATCTCACTTCTAAGGTAATATTTTGTATTAGATAACTGTCAGAAACAAGTAGAATTACCAGTAGTTTCATGTATTTTAGAAATTCCATAAAAAGAGTATGTTTTTTAAGCTGAGCAAAACTCAGTATTGTTTGTATTTCTCAGATATCTTTCACTGAAATGATTCCATACCATCTCTGTGTGTAGAGCCTTACATGATGTTGCAAACTGCACTGTGGGATACATAAATTATATGTAGGAGTCATTTAATATCATTTTATGCTTATAAATCTAGAGATTTATCTTGTGTAACATTATCACATTTGCTCTTTTCTGTTCTCATTGTGAGCTACTAGCTATTTATCCTTTCAGTGTTTCCCTGTGGAAAAGAATGATTTACACTAAATTCATCTCTTCTGTCATATGAAATGACTGACCATAGGAGAGGCTGGAGGAAAAGCTGCTGAAAAAGATGGGAAGGGACAGGGACTCTGGGGTCACTGATTTCTATGCCAAAGGGTGGTCTAATGAAAATCTGTTAAGTCTAAATTTTATTCATTCTGCTACCAGGCTACAAGGAAGACACTATAACTTGCAGGAGGGGAGGGGAGGAATACAGACATAAGAATTAACTTTACAATTGAAAGATACACTCAGATTGGTTTTTTATGCAGTTTGAAGCCGGATCCTCTTCTATATTCCTTGCCAGCTCACTGGCTAAACTTAGTAATACTTGGCACAGCTAAGAACTATCTTAAATCAAAATGCATTTGTGAGTTTGTGGGAGGTATCAAAGATCAAATAATCCAGAGAATGAAGTCCATTCTCTTCTTCCAAGAGGGTATTTTGCCATATTATGATGTAGGTATATTTTCAGGCTAATACAGAGAGCTTGCCAATTAAAGCTCTCATAAAGGTACTCCTTGTGTAAGTTGACATTATCTGAATATTAAAATAAGGATGAAGTATTGAAGGGAAAGTGCTGTCAAAGCATGTGTGCCCGAGTGTCCTGACAGCCTCCTTTTTCTCTGGTGTGCTAACACGTATTCCAAAGTTTCATTCTACCTGATGTGTCATTTACTGAATCACTGTACTCTCAGTGTATGAAGAAATGGTGAAGAGGATGTTTGTTTTTCTGACTGGGGAGAGAAATACGTGATTTCTCTGAGTTTCCTTTGTTAATTTGTCATTCATTGCTCAAGTTGGCTAGGCTTGACACAGCTGAAGGTGACCTGATTTTGATCCTGACAAATTCCATTGATTGTGATAGAAGGAAGTGCTGCAGAAAATATATAGTTGAGTGTCAGGACATAATTCAGCCACTCAAGATAGGTATGCACAATGCCTCATCTTAGAGATAGCACAGTTGCAGCCTTTAGCTTGTTCAGTGATATTTTTTCTGCGAGTTTCCGAACTCTTTCATTAAGCACAGTAGAAGTTGCACAGACTACGCAGGAGTGGTGAGAGTCCATGACTATTTTGCAATATGATTCCATGGCTTGTCTAGCCATAATCTTTAAAGTCTTAATTAATAGAGTTACTACTAAGACTTTTAATCAGGTATCTGATAAAGGTATTGTATATTTAAAAAGTTACATCTGATGTACTGGCAAAGAAGGCTGTCTGATTGTAACTGCCTTAGGTGCTAGGTACTTCCTGATCCCGAGTTACCCTGCTGTGAAGAGCAAATGACAGCAAATGATTGATTAGAACAATGGTAAAAAGTTTTTCTAACACGTGCACTTGCTGAAAGTTGTTTTATTTACAGCACCTTTTCCTTCCTAACATTCAAACAAATTACCTGCAACACTGATTTTCTCAAATCTCATGAGCTTTAGACATTTTCTCACTTTTAAAAACGACATTAAGAAGTGTGTTACTGGACTTGCCTTTTCCACTGCCCTTTTGTTTCAAATGTGCTCAGTTAACAGTTTTTCTCCCTAAAAGCAGACCAATTCATTCAGAACTGTGCGAATCACTGTAACTTTGCAGTTTATGCACCGTGTTCTGTAAGAAAGCCAAATTTTGGCACCTAAATGCAAACATTTTTAAAAAAATCTCCCATGTTACTCCACTGCCTCTTCTAGCTGCGGTTTGTCAGAAACCATCAACGTACATTTTAATTCCAAGAAAAAACCCCTTGAAATTCCCAGAAGAATCTTGAAAAACTGTGAACCCCTTCTCCTTTTATGGAGAAGAAAAAAAAAAGGCTTCCATATGATGCACTCTTTTTGTGGAACTCTTTTTTAGTTGCTTAACTTTGCAACACCTTGGAACATTAACCGAACTGCCTTGTTCACAACTATCAATTCCCTGAGGTGGTGGAAAGGTAAGTGTTGTGACAGTGATAGCAAAACACTTTGTGGATCAGTTCCATGACAAATAATTCTGTTGATGAAGCAGAACATTGTACAGAGAATCCTAGTCTTCCTTCAACTCTTTTCCAACCTTCTGGCAAATGATCTAGTTCTGTAAGTAGATAAGAGTTTGTTCTTGCCTCTTGAGGTAGCTTTTCTTTTTCATTCTGGAAAATGCCTTGCTTCTACAATTAGCACCAAGGTGTAGTCTGAAATACCCATCAGATTTTTGAGCTGGGTCATCCTGTTCCTTTATAACACGTGTTTCAGGGGTTTTTTGTGCTCAGGAGAAGTTTTATTTCAAACACTCTAGTGAAAAAAACAAAACAAAACAAATAAAAAAACGAATCAACCCAAAACAAAACAAACAAAAAAAAGGAGTGTGGTTGAAAAAATAGGACACTTGCATCCCTCTGCCAGATTTTCAGTCAAATCAGTGATTAAGAAAGCAGTTCCTTCCAAGCTTTGTTGCAGGCTTGTAGCTCTCCAATGAAAGCTTTCATTATTAAGGGATTTTTAAAATGTGAGATATAGGGAGCAAGGAAACCTGGTTTGTAGCAGCAGTATATGTCCTTCATGTCATTTAAAATTCCATCTGAATAGGGACCAGAGTCTGTATTCAGGAGCGCACTGCCTTCCAGTCTGATAAGAGTACATATAAGTGCTTTCACTGAAACAGAGTGGTTCAAGTCCATGCCAAAAATAAAGCACGTCTGTACGTGGTTTACTGAATCAAGAGTGGTTTGCTGTGAGATAACCTCAGTACAATTTTATCACTGCTATGCAAGTGCTCAGTAGTGGGTAGAAGAGCCCAAAACTATTATTAATTTAATTCCCAAACAGATGAAAACTTATCCTTTCACCTGGTGATCATTTCAGCTGTTTTTTTAATAGGTTGAATCCATAAAATATGTCCTCTGTAGCTTTCTGTTGAGAAATTGTTACTTTTTTTGTATTTACAATCAGTGTACATGCTTCCAGTTATTTCTTGTTACACAAACCAGATCTTACTACAATTAATAATTTGTCCCAGATTGTGATTGGTTTTTTAAAACAAGTTAATATTTTTTAATTCTACGTAATTCTTATTGTACACTGTGCTCTCGTAATAATCATGTTATGTTCCTGTGAATTTCTGTGAAAAGAGAATTTAGCTTTACAATGCTATAGCGAAACAGGTTGCTTTATATAATTGTCATGAAATCAAAGGGGTTAAGCTTTTCAGAAGAAAATCTAATGTGTAACTCAGCAGCTGAAATGATGCTGGAGCGAAATAATTTTCAGATCTCACCAAATTAAATCAGATAAGCTATGGCTGGGTAAATAGAATGGTTACAAGTAATATTGTCTTTGAGAAGGTTTTTCTTTTTGTTTGTTTTATATCCATGTATATTTTGGCTATCTCCTGGGAAATTGCTTAGATAATTGCAGGTAGAAAAACATTAATTTCCAGAAAGTGCTGAAGTCATGCATCCATCCATCTATCTATCTATCTATCTATCTATCTATCTATCTATCTATCTATCTATCCATCTCTCTCTCTCTCTCACTCTATTTTTTTTTAAAATCATAAATTCAGTTTATTATTAATCTGAAAAAGGTACTTCAGACTTGAAGTAACTATACAGATTAGTGTCCTTGTTCAATTCATTACTCCAGATTATAGAGAGCTGTTAAATTTTTTTTTAATTGAAGTGTGGGAAGAAAAAACAAGGTCTTATTTTTATTACTTAAATAATTAAAAGATGGGTAAATAGTATCTCTATAGTGCCTTTACACAAGCTTTTCCTGTAAATCCATGTTGCGTATCTCAACTTTGATTTCATCTTGAGCCTGCCAGGCTGAATGGAAGACCAAAAGTAACATTAGCAACATAGTTTATCATAGAGCATAAATGCAAGTGTGCTGGATAAAATGCCAAAAGGATAGAAACAAAATAAAACAAAGAAGAAGAGTCAGCTCCAGCTCTCTATAGTGCAAAAGACTATTACTGGCCTTGAATCCATGAATGCCTTTGTGCATACAACTGGAAAACACTGGGAAATGGTGATAAACCTCTTGCATAGTTCAGAAATCTGCAGATGAACTATCTTTTTCAAAAAGCAATTTCTTTTATAAAATTAATTGAAAATAGTTTAGGTCTTTGTCCCTTGCTTTTTAAGATACTTCTCAGGGTAAGACAAAAAATTTATTACAGCGTTAATATAATATTTAAAATTTTTTTTTCAATATCGTAGTCAGAGAGACCAAACTCAGAAATTTCCTGAATCTTCTTTTATCTTGACATTCTTAATGCTTTTTTCATCACATCACATCACAGCTCAGCTCATTCATTAGTTATCCTAAAACTGTGTTGCTGTGGTGAGAAGTAGTACTTCCATACAACATTAGGCAAAACCTTTCTACACTTTCATTCTCCTGGTTCATTTAGAACCAAGAAATTTTTCAGCCACAATTAAAACCAAACCAAAACAAACTCTAAAAACTAAAAGAAATCAGGGACTCGTCTTTCATACGCATCAAAAATGGGAGGAGGAAGTCAAATGCCTGATCTCAGCCTGGGGCCTCTGGCAAAGGTACCAAATGTAGAACGTTTAGATTTTTGGATGAAAAGTGGAATGAGTGGAGACACAGTGTCTGGAGCTCATCAGCTTGTGGGAGGCAGCTACTAGAAAACCGGGTTAGAGTAATTCTGGTCTCTGAAAGCGTCACAAACACGCAGTGGTGGCACCACACGCCCTCAGTAACTGCTTGGAAAGGTGACTTTGTGAAGGTCTCAGGAGCATACCAAGCCTTTAATTTGAAAGAAGAATGCACTACCCTTGAATTGGCATGAACCTACTAAGGTCCTGAAGGCTGAAGCAGTCAGAGGAATTGCTCTTCCAGTGTTGGATCATTTACAGAGATGTCCCACCCCTGCCCTTCCGTGCTGCAACTCTCCTTCTGGCAGATATTTCTAGAAGACTGTGAAGCTCACAAGGTGAAGTGGAGAATAATATGGTCTCTTTACAAGAGAGAACACCTCTCTAACTCTCTTTCCCTGTGGGATAAATATTAATTTTGCTGAAGTATTTGTTAAAACTTTAGACATTTTGAGTGCAAATAATATAATACCTTTTTTTTCCTTTGAGATGTGATTGCATCAAAACAGATCTATTTCTGGTCCTGGATTTTCACAAGGTTCATGTTTCTTCCTTCCAAATTTTGAGAAATCCTTACATAGCTGAGGTGCTGGAGATGACCTCAAAGCCACTAATTAATATTCCAGAACGTTAACGGCATAGCATGAGGAGGAAAGTGGGTTACTAAGGAATGGCAGTAATCACTCAATAACTGAAGTTGTGCCACAACTCTGCCATAAATTTTCATTTTGATACTATATCACCATGTCTACCCCTGCACCCACCATATTCTGCTGAAAGACAAATCTTAGAATTCATGAAATTTAACACAATCCATCTCAACCTAGAGAAGATTGTTAAAATATGAAAACAGGTTTAAACCTAGGAGGAAGACGGGATATGAAGTCTCATTGTTTTTAGGATTGGCAGGATTTCAGAAGTGTATTTGAAAATTTAGTTGCCTTTGGTTTGCTTGTCCTCTCCCCCCAGTGGTAACCGACTGCAAGTGTGGGAAATACAGCAAATAAAGTAAATCAATTAAAACTTGAACCAGCGTGTACTGGCCTGTGCAGCAATTCAGCTAAAAGGTGAATGCTCTGTGGGAACTGAGTATGCCTAGTACAGTCTGAATTCTCAGCAAGGATCTGTTGTGTTGTTGCAATCCTTTCTTCACCATAAGAAAACTCATATTTTTCAGAGTTTAGACTGGCCTTATTCAATTGAAGTTCTGCAGACATCAGAATCTCTCAGATTGTAATAATTGAATCATCCTGAAAACTTCCAAAGTTTCAGCCAAAACAGTTAATAATTGCCGAAATCTGGAAGAATTACAGAAGTGTGAAATGCTGACAAATATTTTTTTCAGGAAGTAATAAAAATTTTGACAATCCTAAAAGGACATAAAGAAGTTTGTCTTGGTAATTTCATCCATTAAATGATTACCACAGTATGGTAATCTAATTTTTACTTGTGCTAGAAACTAATAGCTTTTTCATATTGTCAGTTTGTATATATCCCTATGTCCTGGAGATCTCAACTGAAATTGTAAACACGTTGTATTTGACAGAGCTGTGATAAAAAAGTAAGCATGGGCCCAAAATCTAATATGGATGATCTATCATTTTTCTTAGTCTACAGCTTCAAAAGATTGAAACCATAAAAATGACATCCTTATATGTCTGCTAAATTTCAAAAGTGATCCTATTTCTCCTTAGGTCCATTGCACTGCTTTAACCTCAGGCCTGTTCTTCCCATGACTGCTTTCAGTCTTTTCTTTAAGATATTATCAATGCAAGGCTCATCAAATGCCAGGAATTTACAGATAATCCCCAATGTCATCAGAAAGAAAGCAAACTTCCAACAACTTTGTACACCTCATGTCACTTTGGTTATAAATTCCCTGGGAAATTTGGTCACCAACCAGATTAAAATAAACATTTAAGCATTTTGAAAATGGCATTGCAGTTCTGTGTTTTCAAAATTCTTGTCGTGTTCTTGGCTTATAATATCATTGACATGACTTGGTCATGTTTTGTTAAGTTGACCTCGCCGAGGAGAAGTGCAGTTTTGGAACAAGGTTAAGAGGCAACAAGAGGTTGTTTTTGAATGTACAAAGAGCATCATTTGTCCTTATAAACAGTACTAGATTTGAACTGATCTCTCTCTAAATCCAGCTTCTGGGTCATGGAAAGCATTGGTTTCCTGGCATAAGAACCAGGAAAAATGCAAAAGAGAGGGTGAGAGTGAGTGTGTTTGGTGAGTAGAATGGAGATTGGTCGAGAGGTCAAGTAGAGCAAGGATTACAAGTCAGACAGGAACTGGAAGGCCATGAGAAAATGATGTAGCTATAACTTGTCCCAGTACGGTGTGATACAAGGGTGAGGACAAGTATCTGCCAGGGACCTGTAGAGCTGTGCTGTTTGATGAGGAAAGCCAAACCACACAGTGTGTTTGTGTCTTCGTTCTGTTCCTTTTGACCTTCATTCTTTTGAGACCGTTTTTAGAAATCTTAGTCATTGTGTGGCATTAGCAATATATTTTCCTGGGAGTTCCGGGACTTTCTGGGTGTTGCAACCTTAAATGTTTCTTAGGAAAGCGTTTTGTTTATGAAGCATCTTTAAGTAGTAAGATCAGTGTTCTGTACTAGGGCAAATCTTCCCTCTTGTCAACAAGAAACTATCCCTGTATTATGTCATTTTCTATTCTTGACTGTAAGTTTTCTTAATGGTGGTGGTAACTTGTGTATCGTAGAAGAAATATTATATTTCACCATATGGAGTTTTGAAGAAGGGGCAAGAAACTTGTATCAATCACGATAAAAACAAACTGTTAAAAATTGGTGAGTTTATTTTGCTGTATGTATGTGTTATGCATTTTAAATCCTCATGCTTTGTTGTTGGAGAAAATCTGACATCAGAAAGCTACAAGACAGGAATATTTGCTAACTTCTTTTACAGAGAAGTTTTATGTCATAACAATTGCTAGGAAAGAGTTGGTTTCAGACACACAAAACTATTTAAAATGTTCTTTATTTATTTGTAAGTTATATATAAAATATATATGAAATGTAAATATGATATTTTCAGGAATTGCTGTGGAAAAAAGAAATGCTTGATAAAGGATGTTATTTAGTTAACAGTAAAAAGTGTTACTTAAGAGCAAAATCATCAGAAAAGTCCTCTCTAGCATTATCTGCAACACACTTGCCTTCAGCAAGTTATCTGTTCATAGCACCAATTTATTGCACCAATAGCTGTTTAGTTTTCAAAACTGAATGTCTACTATTTTTTATGATGTAATGATAAATTATACACAAATGTAGTGTGAACAGATACAGAATATTTTAGTGAACCGTGTCTCTGATACAAATTTTCATTCAGGGAAGACAAAATTATAGACTAATTTAGTTTGACAGTGCCACAAGAAAAGTTAAGGAATGAAGTTTTACTGGGCTTATAACTTGATAAATTACTTTAAATGAATTTGAAGTGAAGGAAAAGAAACAGGAGTCTTTATAAGGTGGCAACTTGATCATTAGTTAAATGGTTGTGATTGAAAAACCCGGAGTACTGACATCTGGAACAGAGCCATCAGTGCAAGGTTTGATACACAGACAGCAAAAAATTCTATTTTGAGTGAACTGGAATTGCCGAGTAATAATTGCTCTAAAGACATATCTCAAGTTCTTGACATGGAAGATTCTAACACCTTTTTTGAAACATACTGCCACTTATAGAAACTGTATTTTAAATAGTTAAAATTTTACTTACAGTTCCAATTGCAGAAATGTTTTAAGTGCTTTTTCAAATCTACCTGAGAGTATATCTTATGTTTCCTTTGCAGAGGTAACTTTAGATGTATAGGACTCCTACTGACTACCAAAAGTTTTGTCTGGCATAAGAAGATAAAAATAGGATCCATAATTAAAATTTAAATGTAAAAGCATTTCTGGCATTAAGACAGTTCTCAGAGCTATTCAGAGCTGTTCAGAGCTGTGTGGTTTTAAGGAGAAGATACGTTGCTAAAGTCAACTGCTAAATAAAACTAAATTTCTTTCTAAAGGAAAATTTTCTGCCTGTGACTCTCATTCTCTCTGTTCCTACAAAATACAAGCTAGGGCAGTTCTGACTAGAACTAGGCCAATTCATTCATTAAAATTAGAGCTTGAATTCTAATACTGAACATGTAGCTACCCTGAAGGTTTGATGCAGTTGTTCCTTAGATGTCACCAGAGATATACCAAAGCATGTCCATGGATGCAGAAGCATGAAATGAATATTATTCAAAGGCAGCTGATACTGTGTCTGCATTAAACTTCTGAAAGACTGCTTGAAAATATTCTCAGTGAGTGTTTTGTTTTCTTCCTTGTCTCAGGCCTACATAAATAATTGTATGAATTTCAGCACAAGAAACAAGGCAGACTGATCTTTGGGCAATGAAGGGAATCCTAAGCAAGACATGGAGGCTTACTCATGCTGATATTTTTTTCATTGGAGTTTGTTTGCATCAAGGTGCCAAGAATTTTTAATATACATTAAGAGGATCTGCGTTCCTGCTTACTGGCTGCATGATCAGATCAGACTTGTATGGTTTGTTTACTATAACACAACTGCTGAAGTTTGCAGTTGAAATTACTACAAGAAGTGAAATGGTATGTTGTTTTTCACAGCTTCGTGCTATATTTCACAGAAACTTTTAAGCTGTGTTGCTTACAGATTTTATTGAGGTATAGATTCAAGAACAGATAAATGTCTGTTTATTTGCATAAAAGGAGTTAGTCACTTTCTGGAGCCAAAACTTCAGGGATGGGCATTCTTTGGCCTCAAAGATTTTAAAATTTTCTATCAATGTAAAAAAGCTATTTGTCTGAATGATTTTTTTTTTTTAAAATTTTGCTATGCTCTTTGTTCTTTTTTAAAGATACTCACTGGAGTATAAAACAAACCAGGCCATGTTTGTCAGTACCAAACTAGTAAATGTAACTGACTCTTGTTTCAAAGTAAAAATAAAGGATAACCAGTAAAGGTTAAAATTGGATGAGAAAGTCAAAATTAGAGAACCTCAGCAAGAAAACTGTTTAGTTTTTTAGGTCAAAAAAGTTAAAATCACTAAATATTAGGGTCTTCTCTGGAAGAGAAATTGAGATATAGATACATGAATCCATGAGATAGGCAAGTTCAAGTATTGTAGCCCTGCCTGCTTGACACACATTTCTGGCAACACACCACCTTCTTTATCCTCACATTGCAAGTGATGTAGAAGCCCTGAAAGAAACATCTCAGTGAGCCTACATTTCTTATACATCTTTATTATGGGGGTATGTTGAGTCTAATACTTCTTGACTCACAAATACGGACAGGAATGTGTGTATCAGTGCTTCTGTGTTAATGATGGTTACTTTGGTCCTCACCTTCCATGAGAAGGATCTTCACGGACATAGGACATTCATACATTTGTGGAGGAATCTGGTCTTTTTGCTCAAGTGGACACTATGAGCAAAATGAACATGGGAAATTTATACTTTATTGCCTATTAACAGAAATTTCTGATCAATGTTTTGTGTATTAAGAGGAAAAGAACACAAACAATTAAACAAAGAAACACTATTCTTCCCCTCTTCCCAAGTTCAACTCCGGGCAAACACCTGTCCTCCCTCTTCCTAGTCTCAACTTCTCTCATTTTTATTAAGGGTTACCCTTGGTCCATACAAATTCCTCCACTGAGATGAGGAGCGGTGCAGGATGTTGTTGCTGTGTGTGCAGATTTTGGTCCACAGCTCTGAGCCTCTTACCGGTCTTCTGCTGCCGTTCTTTTAATCAGTTCCCCTGCCCATGTGTGGGTTGCCTGTGCACTCAGCCCCTCAGGGCCATCTGTGGCCAAGTGTGGGTTGCCCAAGCGCTGCAGCTCCTTGGGGGCAGCCTTGTCTTGGCAAGGCATGTAGCAGTTGTGAAGTTGCTTCCCGACACACGCACACACCCTCCGCCCCCCGTACATGTGTGCTATGCAAGGTGTTTTTTGTATTTCGTGAATAAAATACTCTTTGAGTGTAGTTAGGGGATGGTTCCTCAGCCATGTTGGAGACTTGTCTGCGAGAGAAGTGACCCAAGTTCTGCTCCCTATCCTGACTAAAATCTAAATATTTTATTTTACAGATTAGAAGAGCTTTAGCTAAGGAAGCAGAAAGACACGTGGCCTGAGTGATTCCTGAAAGAATGCCTGAAAGGTGGGAGTCCTTGAGCTAGACATGAGTCTGAGACTGAATCCAGACAAGGACTCAAACTTGAGACTCTGTATGCCAACACAAGCGATTTGATCCCTAATCTTCCACATCCCATGTAAATGCTTTCTCATTTATCAGTGTCATGCCAGTCACCGCCATGACTGTGTGTCTGCAAGGAGCCTTATCCTGTCATTTAGCATGCCTTTACTTCAACCACTGAATTTAGGTGCCAGGTCGTCTAACCACTGTTTTCCTAGAGATCTCAGGTAAGAGCAATGTCCCTTGTCCAGGCCAGAATATTGCAGGATTGCCAGTGGCACGAGACTATAATCATGGATGTACATTTCAAGCCGAGGAAGAATATGATAGTGTTTTCAAGCACTGAGCATGAGGTAGATATCTGTCTGGGATGATATTCTGGGATGCTCTGTTGGTCCTAAAGGCTTAAAATCCTGTTTTAAGCACCAAAGCGCATGAGTTTATAAATGCAATTAATTTAATAATTTCATAATTAATAGAAAAATTAAAAAAGACTGGAAGAATAGGGTTCTTTTGAGAGGGCCTGATGGTAGACAAACTGTTCATGATTCTGGATATTTCTTGACTAGAAGAGCTTCATTATATCCTTTTTTTCCTGGTAGAGTATTCTATCAAACATGATAGATTGAAATAATTTGCTGAAGGTTTAAATCATTTCATCACCTGTAGAAATATCTGGCAAAGATTTTTGTGTGTGGTTGAATATGTTCATAGAAACTGCTTTGCATTTCTTAATACTTCTAGCATATACATGTAACAAAAAAGAACAGTGAAATATCAATGTGATTGTCCAGAACACTGAAATAGTTGCAGTTCAGTTTGCTGGGACCACACATAGAGCTTCTATCTGCTAAGTTTTCAGGGGCTGTGTAAATCTTCCATTCTCTCTTTTATTTTACAGTGAAGTACGTACCTATATTTTGTTTTTCAGAACATTTTTTTCTCTTATTTTAATGTACTGGGGAAAGACTCCTTTCTTTTTTCCCTCATAGAATATTCCAGTTCTGACTAAGCTGCAATTAAAAAATATTATTGGTTATTTTCAAATCACTCACAACTCACATAAGGAGTACTGCTTTGTGGTTACTTGGTATTCTCATGGTCGATATTCATTCAAGGTCATTCTATCCATTGCTCAGTGCTTATGAGCTTGCTTTGGTGACTGCATTTGCAAGTGCTGAATGCTGCTACTGAAAGATGTAGGCTTGAAACTGCTTACTTAATTCCACTGAAATCTCCAGGACTACTTGTGTCCTTAGGGTTAAGCATTATTCAGTATTTAGCTGGACTGGGGTCAGAAAGTTCAGTGCTCTTTCGGCCCGGCTTATTAGGCACTAACCATGCAGTTTTAAAATCTTAATTTAAAGCTTAATTTAAACCTGGACAAGGCCAGATTTCTATCATGGAATGCAATCTGCTCTTTTCATTTTCCAGTGTAATGTTAACTTGTGTGTAGACAGAAGTGCAACAGGACCACCTGCACAGTAAATGAAGGGCTGCCCAGGTCATAGGGTAATGTGTTGAAAATGCATTTAACTAACAGATTTAGCTTAATTTTTAAAAGAGTCCTAACTGTATATCGTGTGTAGACAAACATGTCTGATGCCCAGCATGACTCATGTTTGGTTGTTAACATAATCCTGGAGATAAGGTATTTGACTAGAGCATGCCTTCTTGCATGCTGAAACTGAGATGGTTATGTAATACCAGGAGAAGCAAACAACTTTTTCAAAGTCTCGTGGAAACCGTTCAGGAGAGGGAACTGAATGCCAGTTTCATTATCACCTACTATAATGAGCCAAACAATAAGGTACTGTAGGCTCATAGAAGGAGCTCGGAACAGGAGGTTTAAGTGCATCAACCAGTAGGCAAACCCCACCAGGCTAACTCCTGCCAGACAGAATAGATCTGTTAACAGAGCCATTAGGTGTATTTTAAATGTTTAAAAAACTTTTGTGTGGAATATTCATGGGATGAACAAGGGAGGATGCAATGCACCAGGGAAGTTCATAGTAAGAGTGGGTTCATAGTTATCTTTTATTCACTGGCCTCAGGATATTTTACCATGTAAGCAGCTCTTTTAATCTGCATTTTAACAGACCTGAAAATGAAGAAGTTAGGGGCTGGGCTCAATGGGAAGAATAGCATTTTAAACTAAGGAAGGAAGAAGCTACAGAGGCAGAGAGGAACACTTTTTGTTTAGTGTTTTTGTGGGGAAAAAGTATTCTAAAGATTCTAGTTCTGAATAAATACTGGTGTTGTAATTTACCAAGTTACCAATTTTTTTTCACAGTATAAAAGTACTGATAAGAATTTATTTCTACAAACCTCTTAGGCATTTATGAGAAAGTTCTCTTTTTTCCTCATCAATCAATTGAGCAACTATGAAAAAGAACCAATGAGCAGGGTCAACGTACATGAATCTTCCCTTTGCCTAGTTACATCCAACAATGCAATAACAGTGCAAAGCAGCTGGATTTAAGAGACAGAAGAGCCAATATGGATCTGACTGTATAGAAGTCCTCCCCTGAGGGAGGAACTTTCTGGAAAAGATCTACAATATCCTTTAAAAAAATCACGAGAGAAATTTTGTCCTGGTTAATGATAAGGGCTACAACTGTAATAATTCTAATTATAGTTTATTTATATAATCCTAATATTAGAACTTTTTTACTTGAGAATACAGAATTAGAAAGTTTCGTATGTCATGGGACCCTCTAAATATGCAGAACTTCTGTCAAAGATAACGCAGGAGAAAATGTGTTGAATCAATACTTCCTCCCTTTTGCTCTGTACGCCTTCTGGTAAAACCAAAGATACAGACAGCTGTTATTAAATCTGAAATGTTGATTTGATGAAGGAGTCAGAATTTCAGTGTTTGCAGTCTCATGTTGGTGGAATATTACTTTCAAGCATTTTCTGAAGAGGACAGAGGCAGAGCATCACTGAATAATACTTGCAGTGCTCTTCAAGATGTTCTGCCGAGAAGAAGCTCCATCTCTCTTCCTGGCAGAGGTGACAATAAAGATTTTCATCTCAAATTTATTTCCAGGCAGCAGTTAGTGTTTACCCTCCAAACACAGCAGATCGCATTCATTAAAAATCATGTTCAAAAATGTTGATGAGGAGGAGGATCTTTGCTGCTGCTGAATTTTACAGATGTGCTGATATTCACATGCATGCCTCACACATTGCAAGGCTAGCAGTTACATGTAATAAACATCAGATTGTCCTTCAATGGTGTCATTTTTTATACTTGTTAAAAGGAATAGTTCTCTAATTTGAATCTAATTGGGGTGAATCATATCACTCTTCACAAGTGAGATATTGTAGTCCCATCTTTACAGGAAAGAAAATCCAGAAGAATTTGTAGTTTGTAGCAGGTATTGCACAGCTTTATGGGATAAACCCACAGAATTTGGTACTTCTGTTTTTGTGTGCTGATGCAGCTGTTCTTCACCAGCACCTCCACAAAGCAGAAGAGTAGGAAAAGCTGTAGGTGGGAGTATTCATTAATTTCTATTGTATCCCAGCAAAGATTCTTCCATACCGAATATAGGACTAGTCAGTCTTTAAAATAACATCATGTAAGGGAATTCCCAATACATTCTATTTTTTTTATATTCATGGATTGTCCAGGGAATATTTCTTTGAAATTCCTGGGGTGACAGAAGAGTCTGGTGACAAGTTATTACAAGAGCCTTCATTTCCTTAGTGCAAGTTCATATGTGACAAAGTTTGAAAATATTTTTTGTATTGCAACACTTAAACATTATGGAAGTTAGTAAGGCCTAAAGGGGCAGGGAAACACAGGTAACATCCATTTCTCAAGAACAGTAGAATCTCATCAGTCATTCTGAGAAACACGATTTTAGATCCAGGTTGGGGCTTACAGCTAACTGTAGCTGTAAACTTTCTCAAATAGTTGTCTGCTATTTCTGTGGATCCATAAATCCCCATTGATGTTTACATATAAAGGAAAATCATAAAAAAATGTCAACAATAACAATAAAATAAAATTTATAATCCAGTCTGGCAAATTGAACCCCTTAAAAGATGCTACTCAAGAGACCTGAGATAATTTATCCATTAAGTTAGAAATAGAATGCAAAATTCTTATGCTTGGTGCACGGTCTCATTATTAACAGAGCATGTAGACATTGTGAACACCAGGATTCACACAGTGCAGTAGGGAGGGCCAAGAAGTCCAAATTTTTAGACTGAGTTTAATATTTGAATTGGGCTATCGTAAATTATATTGTAAGATGTCCACACCTCAAATTACTTCTAGTGTCATCTACTTGTGTGCCCTTCTTAACTCATCCATAATAACTCTTCAGGTTTTTATTCCCCAAAGACCTGTCAAAATGGGAAATGGGACTGAGCTATTTGCCTCTGATGAAGTCCAGACTTTTTTCAGTTTTGAGGAACAGATGTTAGTATTAGGTCCACTTCACATCTTGGTACTTTCCCCCCTAGATTTCACAGACTAGTGGCTCTCCCATTGGACTTTCCCATCTGTAACCTAGGGAAGCCAGAAAATTTTGCTGCTATAACTTGAAGATGCTCTTATTCTGTTACCCTTGACTTAGACAGAGCTAAAAAATGTTTCTAAAATTGAGCTTTACTTCTTGAGAAAGATTCAAATATTATCGTGTAAAAGGAGCTGAACTCGTGTTTATTTCCCGGGTACTTATTTTGTATTTCAGGGAAAACTAGCAATCTAGAAAATGGATTACTCTCTTCAAAACTAGTGTCCTTATGTAGGATTTTCCTCTGAGAGTGTATTTATGTGCCTGACCTTCGAAGCTACCTTATTGTAGACCTCTGGCTGAAACACTGGTTGTATAATCAAGCTAGAATTCGGTTTATTTTTCTTCTGTTAGTCACGAATGGGTTAGGAATGAACTAGCATAGGTTGCAATGACACACCTAATATGTTGTCTTCCAGATTTTTCACAGAATTCTGTCTCTTTGTGTTTACACAGACATGCTCACAAGAATTAATAAACCTACAGAGCCCGTATTTTTCACAGTGTGAAGTTGGTAGTGTCAGTAGTGTCTCTGTTGGAGATTGCTTGCGTTTGTCTTCCTTTGTCACTGTTTCTGTTCAGCCACAAAAAAATTAGCTAAAAAAGCTTTGTTGCAATTAAGAGTTTTGGAATAGATTTTTAGACCAGTGTTCAGGACATCCAGATGAAAAGAAACTTTGGTATTTGGTAAAGTTTATTCCCTTCACTTGTTTCCAGAATGTCAATATAAATCACAGTTTGCTATGCAAGCCAGAAGGTTAAAAAGAAGAAACATTTTAAGCATTCCTGCTTGGCTAATCAGTATAGAGCTGACTATCTCCCTAGGTTATGAACATTCTCGTGCCATTTCTGTTTTCTTTGAGCCTGGGTTTTACTGGTGTGATAATTTAGAATTTTGAATTTGTATAGATGGTGTCTTGTGTGTTTCAAGGTCTGTGGTTAAAACCCAACCCCATATAGGAATGCCTTCTTATTCCTTATGCCAAATTTTTCTTGGGAGAGAAATTCTAAGTGCACTGTTGCTTTACACTTCTAGACTTGAATTTATCTTTTTACAGCAGATATGTCTCCTTTTGTTTACTGTAGTAGCTGTTATTTTATCACAGATCTGTAGATTGGCAGCAGTCTTTGTCAGATGCTCACATGATTTATTCTCATCATTTTGCATGTCTCCATCTCACTGAAGTTATGTACTAGTCCAAGCCAAAATTTATTATGATGAGACACACATGGAAATATTATGATTATATCTTAGTATTACTGGGAAAAGACATCAAATAATGTGTGATATGTGTTTTTTTAGTTCTTTTATGTTATAAATTCTGTAAGTGATGTGGCAATTGAAGTGAAGCAAGATTATTTGCAAAGTGGGCAGAGAAGATAGTAAAAATGGCCCTTTTTCTGTAGTTTCCATATCCCAGAAACTGGATATTCATTCTTGTTCATTTTCATCTGTCTCAGATAGTGATGATGTACCAAGAGAGAAACTGAGAACACAGCAAAACTCACCTGGTATTTCAAACAGTGAGCTTTTCTCTTATCATGGACTTGTAGATGTTTTGCTTCCCGTATCTTGACGCAAATGAAATAGAAGAAAAATATATTGAGTTGGATTCATTTCTATGCTTAACTTTTGAATGCAAGCAGGGAGGCAGGATGGTGACAGGCTGTTGAGGACTGTGAATCACTTTGATTGCAATCCTATTTTTAGTGGACAGTTTTTGGTGGACAATCTTCAAAACCGTAAAATGTTCTCAGCTGAAGATAGAACAACTGAGCAGGCATCACAACTTTAGTTGTCCTTTCACCAGTAATGTTCTTCTCCCAACAGAAGTATGTAGAAAATAGCATGTGGTAGGCTTGATGGGTAGTATGTAGATTGAGTAGGTGAATGTTCATCATCATAATTGTTTTCTAAGTAATGTCTAAATGTATAGTTGTGGGAATACTTTTTAGGTTTCTGATCCAGGAGTGCAGACCTGTTCCATTTCCCAGCCTTCTGCCAAAGCCAGATCCATGAGTCCACCAGCCCTTCCCTCTGTGCTTACACGAGATTCCTGTGGAAATGAAATTCTTTGCATGGACTGGGAAGGAACTGGAGCTGCATTTCAGCATATCCCTGGTCTGCATAATGGGAGAACAGTATTCTAGGGATCTAGAAAGAACTGAGTCTCAAATATCCATGTATGTATTTCTAAAATATTCCATGGGCAAAAGTAATCTTGGGAACAGCGAAAGTGAGTAGGAGCAAAGTGGAAGCAGGGGAGAAAAGGGCAGATGGGATTTTGCAGGAACACAGGAAAAGTGAGTGTGCTGGGCAGTGGGACTGGATAATAAGGTGGAGAAAGGTGGACTGTGTGATTTCCTCTTTTTATGGATACTCTTCAACAGGTGGATGGTAAACTTGGACGAAAGTGAGAGAATGTGCACCTTGAGTAGTGTAGTAACACCAGCAAAGCCAAGGGGCTTTTCATTTCCTGCTGTTTTTCCTGTTTAAAGGAGCTCTGGAGGCTTGCACCAAGAGTACAGAACCTTGTCTCTTCTCTGCTACTCTGGAAGCAGCTGCTTCTTTCAAGGCTTGTCTCAGGGATTTAAGGTTTTTATTTAATACTGATAGTTATGAAACAAACTGGACTAAGATTTAATTCTCTTCATTGCCATCATTGGATTTGCACAGTAAATTCTAGGCTTTAAATGTGTTCTGGTTTTCATAAGAACTTGTCACCCAGAAACTGATGAAGCTTTCATCTTGATAAGTATTATGACCTAGCAAGTAGGAATGTGATTTTGGTCTGGGGATTTTCTTTCAGTGTAAATTCAATATCTTTTCTTAGAATGTACTCCGCCTAATCTCTGATCCCTTTTACAGATGTTAGATTCAGTGCCATGTCAAAATTTGCTGCATATGGGAGAATCTCAGTTTTAATTAAGTGATATTCTAGTCCTTGTGGCCTTAAGAGAAGAAAAAAAATACTAGTGTGTTAATGAAAGCGATGAAATTAACATTTTTTTCCCCTAAGTTCTGGTCCCAGAGTCATGCAATTTGAGTTAGCAATTGTATATATTACTCCTTTTCTGCAACTGATATTGACATAGCAATTGATGACACCGAGCACTGAGATAAGATTTCTTGTGATAGCAATTGCAACTAATAGGATCTACCTGTTCACTAATTACTTTCATATCATAAAAGTAATACATAGCATAGTGGTTGCTCAGTTAAGGAAAATTATATTACAGCATCCTATTTATCTCTTTGACTTAGAACAATGATGAGTGGAAACACCTTTTAGTACTCTTATATGTTATGAAATTTGTGTCTGAGATTGTAACAACCAAGAAAAGACTACTTAAAGGTCATCTCCTGGATGGGGAAAGTTATGACTCATAAACACCCCAAAGTATCTGAATTAGCAAATATTTCTTCATGAAGAATGGAAATATATTTTAATTATACTCAGTGATATATTATTAATAATTTCCCGTCATTGCATAAATTTTTCCCAGCTTGCACAAAGGATTCTTTGGCAGATAACAAAATGTTTTGTGGCACTGAGTGATAGCACTTTTTACTACACAGTATTTAAGAAGTTGTGACACTTAAGAGAGGTTCCAGGAAATATTAATCTAGTTGGACGTGTAAACCAAACACACAAAAATGTGGCGACTGTAGCTGCTGAAGTTTTCTCCAAAAATGAGGCAGTGAGGTTACCAGAGCTAAAAGGAGAGTAAATTAATGTATTAGACGTGCTGTAAAGATCAACCTGTAAGGAATGATGGAGGAGGAGCAGGAATTGGGAAAGCTACTGCACCTTTGTCATCAGCAAAGAATTTCCTCTGTAGTGTTTGCTATCCTCCTTTAAAAGATGAGAAAGTGTGCAGATGGGGTGTGAGAGGTTTTTAAGAAAGCTGTATTCAGTTAGATCATGTCAACTTTTCCAAAACAACTTGTCTCAAAATAATTTAAGCTGAATGCAATTTTGAGAGATGATTGGAGTCATCTGACTGGCAAACATACAGGATTTATGGATGTAGAAATATACTTCATGGGATAAAATACACCTGTCACCTTAAAAAAAGTCATATACATTTATCTGTAAATGAAAGAAACCTTGAATTGATTGTGATTTCAATTCTGCAGTTCATGAAGGTAAATTTCCCACTGAGATCTGCCCAAATCAGAATTTGCAGAATTTGGCCCAGTCACACAATTGGCACAGGGTATATCTGTATCAGGTTTGTGTAGAAAGGTTTTGATGGCAGGAGGGCTACAGATGTGGCTTCTGTGAGAAGCTGCCAGAACCTTTGTCTGACAGTCTATTCTGGCTTGTTCCAAGACAGACCCAGCCTGAGCCCATGAGTGGCGGTAGCAGTGCCTCAGTGATAGTCTATTTAAGAAGGGTGAAAAGCCACTGCAGAGCACCAGCTGGAGAGGGGAGTGAGAATAGGAGAAGGAAACAGCTCTGCAGACACAAGGTCACTGCAGAAGGAGGTGCAGGAGGTGCTCCGGGTGCCAGAGCAGAGATTCCCCTACAGCCTGTGGTGAAGACCATGGTGAAGCATCAGTGCCCCTGCGGCCCATGGAGGTCCATGGTGGAGCAGATATCCACCTGCAGCCTATGGACAAGCCCATGTAGGAACAGGTGGATGCCTGGAGAGGCTGTGACACCATGGGAAGCCCACATTCAGGCTCCTGACAGGACCTGTGGATGTGTTGGGAGAGAAGCCCATGTTGAAGCTGGTTTGTTGGCAGGACCTGTAACCCTGGGGAACCCCACTCCGGGGCTGCCTGTTCTTGAAGGACTGCACTCCATGGAAGAGTGACCCACACTGGAGCAGTTCATGAAGAACCGCAGAAGTTCAGAAGTCCTCCCCTGAGGGAGAAGGAGAGGCAGAGACAACATGTGACTAAACTGACAGTGACTAAACTGACAGCAACCTCCATTCCCTGTCCCCCTGCACCATTGGCAGGGAGGAAGGTAGAGAAATCATGAGTGAATTTGAACTCAGGAAGATGGGAGGGTGGGGGAAGGTGTTTTAAGATTTCTTTTGCTTTTCTTTACTCTACTTTTGTTTGATTGGTAATAAATCAATTAATTTCCAAGTGTTGAGCCTGTTTTGCCTGTGACAAATTGGTGAGTGATCTCTCCCTGGCCTTATCTCTACCCATGAGCTTTTTAGTATCTTTTTGCTTCTCCTCTTCAGCTGAGGAGGGGGAGTGATAGAATGACTTTGGACACCTGGCATCCAGCCATGGTCAAAGCCACTACAATATCTTGCCATTTGATACGTTACGCTTCATTATCCTCAGCTGTCCTGGACAAACATGTAAGTTGTGCACACAGAGATTAAAAAGGACAAAATCCTGCTTGTCTGTTTTCCTGTGGTGGAACCAGTGGATGAATTAGAAAGACTGGAGTAGCATGATTGAGAAGGCAGAAATAAGTTCAGAGGTGTGGTTGTCATACAAATCCAGACTTACTGGGAGAGGCTAGAAGAAATTTTTCATGCTTCTTACATGAATCAATGGAGCACATGTTCATGCAACAGCGAGATGCATCTGCCCCTACAGCATTGTACACACAAACCCAGAGACCCCTATGTAGGACCAACAATCAGTTAGATGAAATTCATTTACCGTCATAAATTAGGTGTACTCATATCCACTCATTTCATAGCCAGATAGTGGTGTTGGTGGGGTAATTTGTTCAAATAGGTTCAAATTAATTATGACAGCAAATATTAATGAATGAAAAGACCCATTCCAATCCAGGAGCTAAGGTAAAATTATCAGAATTTCCCGAGGGAATGTCCGAGTTCTGAGGTCTGTTGCCTCATTAATGATGCCATATTAAGAAACTGGGTTGTACTGGCCTCCAAAAAATGAATTCTTCCTGTTCTTTTTCCTTCATGGGAATGTTTGAATGACCTATTTAGTGCTCCTCACTGAAAGTGGGGAGTCAAATGACTGTTGGAATCATAGATATTCTTGAAACATGAGCTTGCATTTACAATAAAAACCGCAAAAAATATTTAGACGCTGATGTTCCACCAGCTTCGTGTTGGTGCTTGAATATCTTTGAGGATCTAGCCCTTAATTACTATAGTGGAGGTAAACAGAAACATGTTAGATAAGACAACCTGAGTTTTATGAGTCTGAAAATTTGCAGTTATTATCAATTTGACAGGAACTGCCTGTTTGGTGCAGAAAAGAGGAGACTGATTACTACAGGCAAGAAAAATCACAGTCTACTGTAATAAATTTGTCAATGTGAATAATTTCATCTTCAACTAGAAGTCAAATCAAACCTAAAAGGGTTTTAATAAAACTGTGTAAAGATGTGCACAACTGGAAGAAAAAGAAATTCTGAACAGAATGAGTTCCATCCATTTTGCAACCTAAAGGAAAAAAGCTGCAAATGCAGGTGACTGCATCTTATATTGCTGAGCTGCAAGACAAATCAAATCCACAAATATTTAATCCACATTTGCAAACAGAGAAGATGGGAAACAGTCTACATCCCAGGAAAACATATCTACTGTCACAGACATTGTGATTTTAAGGAGGTACAGAGAAACTGATTTAAAAGTAGTCTGTCGGTGACAATTCAGTCCAAAACAAATAATATTAATTTAGCAGCATTTAAAAAGGTTGTTGTGGTTTGGTTTTCTTCCACTATATCCTCTGTATCCTCTGATCATCAAACTATGATATGTTTCATGCTGAAGGAATAGAAAAAAATAGCAGAAAATAATTAGGATATTAAAGTGGCAGGGTGAAAACACTTATATAGAGCTTTGCAAGAAAAACTGCCTCACAAAACATATTAAAAAAAGTCATTCCCACATAATTGTAGAAAAGGCAGAGGACAGTAAAACAAGGCTCCCTCTAAGCAGTTGTCATGAGTGCGTGCTCTGACGTAGACCTGATTTCAGAATAGAGACTATTTTGGCTTTCAAGGGGGAGTTATGCAATATAAAAAATGTGCATATGTCTCCTATGTGTATACACATATTGAGATAGGTATGTATCTGTTTACATGTCCATATCAACGCACATTCTCCATCTGCTTAGCTCAGAAACGGTTAATTAATGGCACAGTTACCTCTCCGGTTGGAATAGGCTTGCCATTCAGAACAGAGATATGAAGAAACTTGTAGCCTAGGGCAAAATGGGGGCAGTGGGTGGGGTGTTGTGTTTTTTTCACGGCTTTGCTCAGCCTATGCCCCAGAAGTGCTGCTAAAGGCAATTCGAGGTATGCAGGAGGAGAGTGGCTCAGAGGAAAGAGTAAGAAAATCTGCTGCTACTGGAGTTATGATCAGTCAGTCAGAACGTGGCTTTTCCTTGGTAAAAGAGCAAATGGTAACTCTCGACATGATACAACTAGAAAGCCATGGGTGTGGAAATATGGCCATTTGGACTTGAATACGACTTCTGATTTTCTCTGATGGATAGTATATGACACTCCCTAGATAGCTAGGTGGTAGAATAGTCAGCCTTGCTGTGAAACTCGGAGACTGAGCTTCTAGTCTTATTTTTCAGTAAAAAGAACTGATGCTAATCTGAATGGATATTATCATACACTGAAATAATTTATTATTCCAAAGTAAAGAAGTCATAAGAAAACGTATCTCTGAAAAAACTACTTGAGAAATTACGTTTAGAAAACATGAGAAGCTGTTACGTAAAGGTCTTTGGGAAGGCAAACTGATAGAGAAGAAAGTGAAGGGCTCTCATCTGATGAAAGCAGCTGTCATAACAGTATAGTAGTAAATTATTTCCACAGAAAATAAAGATAAGAAATAGCATATGATGTAACAAAGTTCTAGAAGTTTTCTATAAGAGGAGGAAAAAGGAATATTCATTTACCAGGACAGGATTACGAAGTGCAGTTGATATTGAAAAAGCAGTGAATTATTTCTTTGTTTCCATTTTCAAGCATTACATGGAATTTAAAAATTTATTATATAGATATTTTCAAAAGGAGACAGAACAATGATCATGAATACATAAGTGACAGGTTGAAGGTGCTTAGATAAAATAAGCGTGGTCACATCGCATGTGAATGAAGCCCACTAATGAAAATTAGTGCAGAATTCTTAATACTAACACTAGTCCTTGACATGTGAGTAATTATCTTTGAAAATATGGATGATTTTAAAAAGGAAATGGATTTCAAGAGTGATTCTGAAAAAAATTTTTTCTTAGTAACAATAGGGAGAATGATAAATAGATAAACAACCTGAAATTGTCTGAGACACATTACAGTAATTGTATCTGTTTTCTGTTCTTCTGAGTGGGAAATTGCCTAATGGAGCTGCAGGTATGTGGCATCTTGAGCTTAGAACTTCTGTATTGTCACATCAATTCTCAGAAGTCAGGCCCGCGTGATGTTTTCCACGCAAGTTGTGTTGCACAACTGTCTCAGTGAGAAATTATTGATTTACTGACAAACTGGGAGAGTATTTCAATGAGTCAGTCTCAAGTTTTAAGCCATATTTTAGTGTAATGATTTAAATCTTGGAATAGAAACTAAACTCAAGCTAGATTTTTTTGATACAGGCTAGGAAACAAACGCTGTTGATTATCTACCAATGACACAGATATCATTTACTTAGAACTCTGTAAGGCCTTTAACATTCTCTCACACAGAACTCTTTTCTCTGAACAGGAGAGTTATGGAGTTGAGGGACGGACTATTCAGTAGATAAGGAATTGGCCGGATGAATGCAGGCAGAGAGTTGTGGTCAATGACTCTATGTCCACATGGAGGCTGGTGACAAGTGGTGTCCCTCAGGGCTCTGTATCGGGACAAGTGCTCCTTAATATCTCCATTAATGACACGGTGGGATTGAGTGCACCCTCAGCAGGTTTGCAGATGACACAAAGCTGAGTGGTGCAGTTGACACACCTGAAGGATGGGATGGCATCTGGACAAGCTCAAGAAATGAGCCCACAAGAACCTCAAGAGGTTCAGCAAGATCAAGTTCAAGTGCACAATCCCAGACATGAGTACAGACTGGGAGAAGAACTCATTGAGAGAAGTCTTGCAGAGAAGGACTTGGGAGTTCTCATGGAGGAGAGGCTGTGTATGAGCTGTCAATGTGCCCATAAAGGCAGTTGTATCCTGGGCTGCATCCAAAGCAGCGTGGGCAGCAGGGCCAGGGAGGGGATTCTGCCCCTCTGCTCTGCTCTGGTGAGACCCCAGCTGCAGTGCTGCATCCAGCTCTGGGGTCCCAGCACAGGAAGGACATGGACCTGTTGGAATGAGTCCAGAGGAGCGCCACAAAGAAGATCAGATGACTGAATCACCTCCCTTGTGGAGACAGGCTGAGAAAAACCTGGAGAAGAGAAGGCTCTGGGAGATGTCGTTGTGGCCTTCCAGTACTTCAAGGGGCCTTATAAAAAAGAGTGAGATTGACTTTTTACATGGGCAGACAGTGATAGGATGAGGGGGAATGGTTTTAAAGTGAGAGATTCAGGTTAGATATTAGGATGAAATTCTTTGCTGTGTGGGTGGTGAGGCACTGGAACAGTGGATCTGTGGAAGTTTTCAAGCCCAGGTTGGATTGATCCAACCTAGCTGAGCATTCTGATCTAGTAAGTGGCATGGTGTGGAGGGGTGGAAACTAGATGATCTTTATGGTCCCTTCCAACCCAAACTATTTGATGATTCTATAATGACCTGAGTATCTGTGCTGTTTTATGAAGAAAATATTGATAGAGAATGCACGCTCTCGGATAACTCTAAATACCAAAGAAGTCCTTGATATCACATCATTTACAAAGTACTGAAGGAACTGAGGTAAAGCAGAGGCCTGTGATGTTGCCTGACTTGCTCATCCCTGAAGAAAACAGAACAGTTTGATTCTGAGTCAGGTAAATATCCAGGCTCTTCTGAGTGATCTGCATTAAGGCCTTATGCACAAGTGCTTTAAAAATGTCAGCAGACCTGATGGCAGCTAAGAAGCTGTGCAGCATAAAAAACTGGATTTGCCATTCTTCAATTCACTGTCTTTCTTGGATTATATAACTAGTGAATGAGAAGAGTAAATCGTAGGGGGAAAGACCATTTCACACAGAGGAAGCAGATGAAGGCAGGGAGATGTGATCTGATGAGATGGTTTTTTCAGTTCCAAAGGCAGTGGAAAAGGTCTGTTACAATACTCATCCCTCCAGATGGAAGAATAATGTAAACAAGTCTGTTAAATAATGCTGTTAATTGTCTCAGCTGTATGATAGAACTCAGCCTTTCAAATGTTGATAATTAAGAGGCTAGAACTGTGCAGAATTTGAAGATGATTGTTGGCAGGATCACCATCATAAAAATAAGACTCCTTTTTCATGTCTCCTGGCTCAGGCAGTTCAATAAGCCCTTATTTCTGACAGAACTTGAAATACACAAATATAAACACATATACAGGATTTTATATAATAGTTTCATCTTAGGAGGGACATTGAAAATTCCCCTTAATCGTGTGAAAAAACAAGCAGCTGACTTTCAATGGCTCTACAACTCTAGTAACAAAGAAAGATTATTGTCTTATGGTGTCACAGTGCACAGGTATATAAAATAGATTTAGGTAAATAATTACTGGATGAATGGTCTTCATGGAATATAAAGGGTGAGTGAATATGAGATATATACACAACATATTCTTTATAAAAGTTGATTTTAGTGCAATAGACCATGTCCATACCATGCTCTCAAAGGTTCATGCTTCGTGGATTTCTGAAATTCAGAATGGGATGAAGGAGCTTGAGTCTGCACAGCATGGGTGAAGTTTTCATAAAGAATTTTTCTGCTAATTGTTTCAAGACTAGGAAAATCTAGAGTAATACAACATGTGATAGCAGTGCAATACAGAGATTGCTGATCAGCAGATAGAAAGAATACCAGCTTTGCAACAATGCCCTCTGCCTTGCACACTTCACTTTCAAAGTTTGCTGGAGCATGTAATGGTTTCTGTATTACACTCAGCTAGAAATTCCATAGCTCTGACAGTGCCAGATACACTATAAATTGAATTAAGTATGTCCTTTAGCATAATTTATTGCTCCCACCCTATGAATTGCTGCAAGTTTCAAACATCTGGACCTGTCATATCATATTATCTCAGAACAATAACCATAAGATGAGAGACTGATCTGTTTATGAGAATGGTATCTGTGCAGGGCCACAAAATCATAACCAAGAACATTCATATTTCCCTACTTATCGCCTTATGCTAGCAATTTACACTGTACCATTTTGTGCCTTCATCTTAGATCTTGAGTGGAGATTGATTTAACAGAAAGGAATGCTTTGTTTATGGCTGAACATCTATTAAACATAGGCCTGGACGATCCTTGAGCAGAGCAGGAAAAGTTAGAAGTCCTCTACTAAGGTTTCATATATGAATGTGTTAATAGCCATTCAAACAGATGAACATTGATCTCCAATGCAATTTATGCTTCACGGTCTTATATCCATTTCTTGGCAAATGCTGTGTGAGCAGAACACCCCTTTACTTAATTATCTGTATGTGGATTTTTTTTTTCATTTTTATAAATTTTGATAAATACTTAAATTATTTGCCAACATTATTCTTACAAATTATTATCTACGGAAGCAGATGAGTTAATTTAATTAATTTTATTTTCTAAAACTAGTAATGGAAACCTTTTGGGGAATAAGAATTAAAGATACAGTCAAGTTATTCTTAGTTGTTCTCCATGTTTAGATCAGATAAAATCTCAATGAAAATGGTTTGAAATTATGACAAATCTTCACCTTAGATTTTTCTTGAACCTTACCCAGCCCCAATTGTAAGCTCACATGCTTACATTTGACAATTCATCTTTCCTTCCTTCTAGAGATGATCTCTGCACAGAACATACCAGTAGCCCAAAATCACAAGCTCCCAATGGCTGATGTCTTCCGTATTCATGGACTGTGGCACTGGGATGAACATTTCCTGACATCCTCTTAAAGGCTTTACCTTCAAAACTCCACACCCTGGCAAAAGGAATGAGTGTGCTCTGTGCTTCCAAACTTGTAGACTGTATTCACTTCACACTTCAGCCTACCAGTGCTGATTTAGAAAAAAGTTTCTTTATCTAACGGGAAGCTTTATGGAAGATTTTCCCTTAAAGGCCATTTCCTTACCAGAGCTTCAAGGGCAAAAATAGAGACATGAAATAATATTATAGGTTGCCTAACAATCTCAAAGAAAAAGAAAAACAGTTCTAAGTTTTATTTTGTGTGTACAATTCAGCACAGTCTTAAAAAGGCATGAAATAAGATTCCGATTGTTCTGAGCTCCGTGGCCAGGTTTTGTTGAAAGACTGAATCTCTTCAGCCTGAATTCTGCATTGAGAACAAAGCATAACTTGCCATTGTGTTCCTCAGTGTTGCAATGTTACAAGGTTGAGTGAGTCAGCCTTCCCCTGTTTGTGTGATAAATGAACAGATTAAGACATTTCCTGATTTATGAACCAGGGCTGGTCGTCATAAGTGTCAAATGGAAGGATCACTCATGCTGAAAACAGCCATTCTGTTAAAAGAGAGCACTGCACTTTTTACTTGAAGGGTCCACCCACGTTGTGTTTGCTACAGCAGACACTTGAATTGTGAGAGAGAATGCAGTTGGGTTTTTTTGATTTTTTGGGTTTTTTTTAATTAGGACATGTAAATGAGACCCTCAAACTGTATTTTGTAGTGGAATTTAAACTGATGTACTGTATTTCTGATGTGTTTAGATGAAGACCACTGAGATCTGCTAGAAACTGCAGCTGGCTACTGCCCACTGCAATGATTCTTAGATTAGAAAGGATTCTACTGCAGTTTTGCCATTTTATTTCATTTTGTATATCAACAGCTGTTGTCTGTTGAATGCTACAGAGCAAGCTCACCAACGAGGCCAGATTATTAAATTCCTGGGAACAGCAATGAGATAATTTGTATATTCTTTCTGTGTCTACAAGAAAGCACAAAACAGTAACAAGCAAGAAATATCTTTTACCAAATGAGTATCTCTGCTCTGTAAAAAAAGTTTCTGTTTTTCTGTGGACAAAACAGTTTAATTCAAAAGATTTTCGTTTAATTAAATAATCCATCTCTTGGTTGAATGTACTCAAATAGTACGTTAATGCAGGATGAACAGCTGATGTTAGACTACTGGCAAACAACACAGACATAAGAAATTATTTTTCTTATGTGTGTGTAATTGCAAGGCTGCCTATCATCCTTTCTGTGAGTTCTTGGGAGGGAGAGAAGCTTTGGCAGGTGTTTATTCATTCCTTGGCAGTGGTCAAATTTCTAGCTGAAACATTAATAAATATAGATTTAGAGGTAAACTGCTAGACACTGTAACATGGTTCAACTTACTCCTAAATTTTTGCTATTTTGTCAGGAAATAGTTTTACACAGCCGCTTTTAGAAACCTGTTATACTGTGTCACATTTAAAGGTGGTCTTTAAAAATTCTGTTAAGAGCTTCATGCTATCTTTGTAGAAAAAATCAGATTATTTGTTTCATTACTTACATAGCTGATACTACTTTGACAGCTGCTGCCACAAAACACTAATTTGGCTTAAAAATAACACAGCAGTAACATCAATACACTTCACAGAGTTCTGCTACAGCTGCTTTGAGATGAAACACAAAACCTCCCAAATGGCTGCAAATGAAAACAAAACAATATGTGCTGATTTATGTCGCATTCTGAAGGTAAATAAAACTGGGATCTAGCAAGGGGCACATGAGAGCAAATTCCATAAGAAGCATCTGCCACTGATAAGTGGTGCTGCTAGTGCTGCAGAACTCAACATCAGAATTTGTCAGTATAAAATGTCCTTACCAGTGTTTACACGTTTAATTAGCTGCTGATAGGTACCATGAGAACACAAGAATGTATTTGATGTTGGTGAAAAGCATATGGTCACATGGTCAATCCAGCAGGAAATATTTATAGCCTTCAAAGTTACGTCACACCCACAGCATGTGAGCGGACAGCGGAAGGCTGAACTCTCTGGGAGCTCCAGCGGCAAAACACCACAGACCTCGGCCTGGATGTGTATCATGGGGTCAGCTGAAGTTAGTCCATTGGGTCCAATTTGTGTCAGTCCAGATTAACACCTCGATATGCATTGCAAAAAAATAATTATTTCCCTTCAGTTAGGAATGAAGACAAAGTATGGTTCACCTGTCGTCCCTGTTTCCTGTCTTCACATGGCAAAATACAGACTTTAAGGGCCATGGTTCTTGATGGTCTCACCAGAAAGGTCAAAAATAGGTTGAATTCTGGAGTCTGAATTACTTTTTCAATTTTTTTTTGGAAATGAGGCCTCTGCAACTCAGTGGAAACATGGGGGTAAGAGAAGCTGGAGGAAGTTAATGTTCCTACATATGATATACTTGGTCTGTGTCAGATGTGCTACAGCTGTGAAGAGTTTAGGTAGGCTCCCTGTGCCGCACTGTGAGAAACTAACAAGTGGGGAGGACAGAGGTTTCCTATTTCTCTTACCACTAATAAATTGGATGTCACAATCATATGGTGGCAAGTGGTGGGAGGAAGCAACTAAAATATAAATCTCTTGCGATTTGCCAATCCACGGCAGCATCTCTGCCTGCACTCTCACGTGGATTAAAACAACCCAGAAAACATTTTCGTGCTTCATTCCCTAGTTTGTGATATTTTAAACTGTGAATAGGATAATGAGAAGTGAAGACCTTCAGACAAGGGAACAGGCTCTTTCCATCACTGAAACTGAACTGTGGATGTTCCCTTGGCAAGCACAGGAGTAAATGTACACTGGGACCACAAATTTAATGTCAGAAACAGTAAATATATCAAGAAAGGGATTTTTAAGTGGTAAATATTTATTACAATACTTTGAATGAATAAGATTCTAATTAAAGTTTCATAGGAGTTGTGGCAATTTTTGGTACATATTTGAAAAGAACTTCCTATTTTAAGAAGTGGAAGAGTGTACATTAATCTGAGACTCTGTAATTGGAAAATAGAAAGTGAGACAAATATTACTTGCTGATGTTTCTCTAATTTGAATGGTGACAGGACTGTACACAATTTTTTTAACATTACCTAAGAGGTTGTCTGTCCATATGACAAGAGACATAGGTGATAAATATTATGCTGTAATAGCTGTAAGCAAAGAACATTCTGAGCCCAGTTGTTTTTTTCTTATCATAATTGTTAATTTCTCGTTTAAAGTAATGGCTGCAATTGATTTTTTCCTCAGATTTGGAGGACTTCAAAATACTGAAATACAAAAGAGTGAGATTAATAAAAGGTAATCCTTAGAAAGAAGAAAATCTGTAGTGCATATGGGGAAGGGTATAACACAGAAATTCTGTGTGAGGAAGCCTTTTAACTGCACACATAATTTTGGACAGTGTTTCTGTAACCCAGAGTTTGCAATTGGCTAAAATGTCCCTCACCACAACAAATCCAGAATGCGCATGCACAGAGATGTAACGTGACCCTGTGCAACAAGCCAGGGGCCAGCAAGGGGGCCTGTGCTCCCTGAGTCCTTGCCATGACTCTCTTCAAACATTTGTATTGTTGGCTCTTTTCTTGACATCAGCTAAGCTTCAGAAGAGCTGAAACTGGGATGTAGTAGATTCCTGTATGCCCAAGAATCTTTGCCTGACCCAGAGGAATGATGCAAGAGAGAATTTGGGTGCATGAGACCCTCTTAACAAGTTCAGGCTGCAGCCAGGTGTGAGAGCATGTTTGCCCGCTGGGCAAGTTGGTATCAGAGAAAGGGCTCAGACTCCCACTCCATTAGGAATTTAGACATGGAGTTTACAGCCTGTGCCTCATGAACTATTTTTGACTTAAAGCCTACAGAACACAATGAAAAAAGGAAAAAAGCAGCCTCCTGCTGCTAAGCTTATACTTGCTCCACAGAGGTGTTGTCAGTCTGGGAAGATTTGCAGGGCTCTAAAAAGAAAAACAGGAGGAAAAAAACCCCGATTTGTGAGCTCTACCTTTCAATGGAGATTGAAATTAAATCGTGCAGTCAGTCACAAGAAGATACTTGAACTACATTCAGGGAGTTGTGAGAATGATGATTTAAGTACCTGGGAGGAAAGATCCTTTAGGTGAAACATATTAAATTCAGTGGGAGCAAGTTTAGGCCCAAAACTGGAGAAGATTAAAGAAACTATGAGTATTCTAATACAAGTCCTGTGAAATAATATATTTATCTATTAATCAAAGAAATGGGAAGATTTTTGGAAAAGATAATTTTAAATTAACAAAAGACCTAAATACCCCAAACATAATCAAATGGGAGGAACAATAGAGCTGGTTTTCTTATTGTGAAAGACCAATGGTAAATATGCAATGCAGCCTGGTTTTACATACATTACAGCATGGTTTTTTTCAGATGAAAACAGATTTTTCCTCTATTATGGTACATATTTTTAGTAGTAATTTTGGGAGATTTATGAGGAATCATAATGAACATAATTAAAATAATCCAATTATCCTGGATGTGCACTTTTGCCAGTTGTGATCTGTGTTTCATTCTCTGATGCATCAGCATTTGAATACAAAAGGTTAAATTAGACCCCACAAGATTATTTATATGTGTATTTGCCAAAGCGAAAAATAGAGCTTTCTAAACTTCTTTGAAGTGCATTATGTCATTTAAACCTTCATAATGTGCATAACAAGTGTGCATATTACAGGTGAGTCAATCACCATATTTTTCCAGAGATAAAAAGAAGGGTCAGGGGAAAATTAGGGCACAGACTTTATATAAAAGTTTAAGGCTCCTCAGAATCTGAAGAACTTTTGTATTACTCATAAGGTGTGTTTAGTTTTTAGTTGACCTCTTCTTTTTTTTTTGGTCAGAAGTGGCAAATATGCTTACTGATAAAATCAAATCAACCTCTATTCTCAGTAGTCTGTATTCAAGAACTCCATAAGAAATTTGTGAAGATTTTGTTTCATAGACCACTGAATGATGAACTTCACATGAATCTTTTGTACTGACTTTAGTCTTAATCGCTTTGCAGTTGGGATTACACAGGTGCGTTAAATTTCTCTATAATGAAGGAAAAAAGCCTAAAATTTGTGGCCCAGATCCTGTAAAGAAAAAGGCAATGATGGATTTTTTTATACTTGTAGATTTGAAGAATTTTTCTTTTTTCACTTGTACAATTAAATCCTTTAGATAATTTCTCATTATTCTAGAGTTCAGCAAATTTTCTGTTTAAAATACTACCTAAAAAAAAAAAATACAGGGAAATTGCTGGCTAATTACAGGAGGAAGTGAAAATTATTTGTCTCGTTCATAATGCTGTAACTGTGCAATTTCCATGGACACAGATTATTATTAAAGAGAAACCAGCAAAAACCCCCATAAGTATAAAGCAATTTTTAATCAAGTACTCCAGGAGATTGGTACTCCGGGCGTGTTCTCAGCACTGGTGATTTTGCACCTGGAGTACTGTGCCCAGTTCGGGGCTCCCCAGTCCAAGAGAGATATGGACATCCTATAGAGAGCCCAACAAAAAGTCAAAGATATGGGACTGGAATAACTCCTCTCTGAGCAAATGCTGCGAGAGTTGGGACTGTTCAGCCTGGAGATGAGAAGGCTCAGGGGAACCTTACCAATGTATTTAAGTATCTGATGGGAGGGTTCAAAGGGGGTGGAGATGAGCTCTCTTCAGTGGTGCCCAGAGACAAGACAGGAGGCAAGGGGCACACACTGGACACAGGAGGACCATCCAAACATCAGGAAACACTTTTTCACTGTGAGAGATACTCTCACTCTCTGGAAAAGTTTGCCCACACAGGTTTTCAAGTCTTCCTCTTTGGAGACAGTCCAAAACCAGCCCTGGACAGGTCGCACTAGGGGGCCTTGCTTGAAGAGGGGGTTGGATGAGCTGACCTCCAAAGGTCTCTTCTAACTGCAACCATTCTATGAATTGGTGAAAAAAATCAAGCTTATACAATTATTCAGTTTTTCTTGTGTAGTTTCAGAGAGCTGGGCTGTTTGTTTTGGTTTTGTTTTTGTTTTGGGTTTCTTTGGGTTTTTCGTTCTTGTTGTTAGATGTGTAGATACAGTTCTCACCTTTCTACATCCTAGCATGCGATCTGTCCATAAGTGTGTTCCGCTTAAATCAGGAAGATGAAATCTTTGTAAAGGGATGGGCACACCAGGTTTTCTTCTGTTGTACTTTTTGAAAGCTGTCTTAAGCATCCTCTTGGGGAAAACAAAAAGTTTCAAGATCACAGCAAAAACTATATACAAGAAATATAGGGACAAAAAAGACAGAAGACTCTAGGAGTACAAAAAAAACTAAGGCTGTGGATGCCTTTCAGAAGGGCAGGGCTACAGGGCTAAACACAGGGCTAAAGGAGAGGCAAATTTGGTGAGTAAACATGTACAGATCTACCAATCCATTCTATGTTAATTTGGTCAGATTCCATTTATTATTGTTTTTTTCTTCGTGTGTGTGTGGAATTGAACATCACTGGTCTCTTTTACTTAATTTCATCTGGTTTTGGTTGAGTTTTTTTAATAATTTCTTTCTGTGTAGATTGTAAATTCAGACATTAATATTAAGGTTAGAAGCAGAATAGGTCTATGTCTATGTCAGGAGATCGATCTGTTCTTATAAAATGTATTGAATTACGTTATTTTTACTCTTAAGATAACAGTATCTATAACAATTAGGAATCATCTTTAATTATTTGTTACTTGGAAAGGATGAAAAATAACCATTTTTTATATAGTTTAATGAATCATATTATACATTTTCCACCATGTCACAGTAAATGCACAGTCCTACTGGGGTCTTTTATTAGCAGACTGCAGAACATATTTTAAAACTTTATCATTATAACTAATATTTAAAAAATAATGACTATTACATGAGTGGATTCCCATAGGTTATGTCAGCACAATGCTGTTACTACGAGGTATTCCATATGCTTCCTTTCTCCTTATTCTCGGTAGTTGTGTGCACTGGCTTTCTTTCTCTGAGGGGGAAAATATGATTTTTAAATTATTTCTATTGTTCACACGTTTGTGTTAGACCAAGGGCAAGTGGAAAGAAAGTCTGCACTGCAGAGATTGCTATTTTTATAAATACCTCTGACCCAAATTTTTTATTCAGTTTCCTGTTGTGCTAAATACTGAAACAGACACAGAACATAATTTATTTAATTCTTTAAGCTTATACATAGGTACATTTTTTTTTCCTGCACACATGGAACAGAGTGGCATTTTTCAGACCAATTCCTAATAGATGGAACTGAAAACAGGTAGGTCAATAATTTGTCAATTTGTTCATTTTGTTGTAATGTCCCTTCTTCATCACGAGAGTGCTGTAGCCTCTCTTGCTTCTGATAAGTGAAGCTTCTCTTGCATTCTGATAATTGTCCCTTAAAGTCAGGAGGGCATGAAATCACACCTAGCAAAACTTGCACAACCACAGCATCCTAAAGGATGCACAGTAGTATAAATAGATAAGCCTATGTATGTGGTGTAGAAATACGAACAGCGCTGTGGTATGAATACCACTGCTACATGAACCAGTATGAGTTGGTAGCAAAGTTCAGAGTGCCGCAGGACATTCAGAGGTGTATAGAGAAGGCATGCAGTTTTCCAGCAGCCAGTGAACAAGGAGACATTCCAGTGGCTTGTGGATGCCACCCATCTTTTGACAGTCTTAATAAGAATTATGATTATAATTCTATTTAGGGTAGTGCATGTTGTTCACACAAAAACATTCAAATATTCAGCAGTGTTCTCAATTGTTGACAAAGGTGTCATTTTAGAGTGGATTGAGGTTTCCCTAGAGAAAAATGCAGTTTTTTCCTTGGGTAGATTCAGGAACTTTTTGTTTCCACAAAATGTATTTAATCTCCATTTTCAAAACCCACTACTTCAAATCTGGGAGGTACTACTATGACATTTGGCAGGGGCAGAGACTAATGATCCTTTGAGATCGATTCTGACCTACTTTTTCACAATTCTTTCATAGGTCTTTTACTCTTTTGATTGAATCAAATGCTCAGTTCTGGAAGCTCCTCTGGATAGATTCCACTTAAGGAATCATTGTCAGGATACCAGCTTTAGGCCAGCTTGAAAAATCCTGTTGAGACAAGAGACTTATGTTTCAGTGGCCTTGCCTTGTGTACATTTCACATACTTTCCATATAATCCCATATTTTGGTGAATTCTGTCTCAGATGAAATATTCACTATATGACTCAGAAAAAATGTTTGAGAAGAGTTTCGTCTTGCAACAGTAGCTCACACTGCCTCAAAATATGTTGTGGGGCCTTGAATTTTTTTCTGGTTATTAATTTTCTTCTGTAATTATTAACATATAATTTATCAGAAATTTCATGCAACTGGATTATTTGTGTTTCTTTGAAATGACGAAGAAGGATTATGTAAATTTTATCAGTTTATTTTTATATTTCTCTTTTTACTCTGGGGTGGTGGCTTGAGAACATCTGAACATGTAATCCCTTGAGATCAAGCTCTCTGTTATCAGTCAATATTTTTTTAAGTAGAATTGTCTGTTCTGAGAGAAATAGGTTGCAGTTAATTTATGTTCTCAGTTACAGATGAAATTATTGAATACTGGCTCATGATAACTACCTCAGGTGAGAGTAGAATCTGCTCTGCCTAAAATTAATTAGTTTTTGCATGTAGTTCAGTACTGCAATATCCATGCTCTTTTTTTTCGTTTAAATCCTCTTGCACATAGGATTTCATAAGGCTACCAGGTGCAGGCGTCAGAAGGATCTCCACAGTACCCTAACCTGATAATATGATCCATCAGTCCTTGAAGCTGCACATTCCTGCAGTTCTGTGATGTGCTGTAAGCACAGATCATGATGTTCCACAGAAATACCACCGTGTTGCTGGAAGAACATAAAAATGCACATGTGAATACATAAAAGATACCACATCATTCCTGTTAGTCAATTGCTTTGATTAATTCCTCTTTCTCAACTGATAAAATTCATGTGTTATTTCTGAATGTAAAGCATATCCTCTAAGGGGATTTATTTAAAGGGTGACTGTTCACTAGCATTTTAGTTGATTCAAAAATTATGTAATATATTAAGATATGAGTGCCAGTAAAATTCCTCATTCAACTTCAAACTCGTGACACACCATGTACATAAAATACTACACTAAGTTTCTAAACTTGACATGTAAGAGAACTTCAACACTCAAATATTTGCATACTTAGGCAATGAGATAATTAAGTGTTTTCATGTCACTTTGCTGAAGTCTGATAATGAACATCAAAAAGTTGCTACATAAGCAGCAGAACTAGTAATTTATCTGTGTCATGTGTTCCCTTAATGCAGATGGAAATTTCTTCAATAATGCATTAATAAGATCTGTTCTCTCTGTTACAGAACTACCTCTGTAAAGTTTGTAGATATCTAATGTCTTTACAATGTCTTTACCTCCTGTTAATTTTGTCAGAAATAGCTTGGAGAGGGTATTAGGACAGTGTGATGAACTTAGTCTTGATTCTTTAGGAAATTATGCTAAATTACTTCATTTTAAAATCTTAATATAGTGCATAAGCAGCACTCTATGAACAGTACATTTGCTTCTTCTTTAGCTAATATCAGTATATTATACTATGAAAAATACATAGGTAAGATATATGACGTAACACTATCGAACTGTTTTTCCACTTTGGAAGTGATTTTTCTATTTGAAGTGCTTTATAAATCCATGTTACCTCTTATCTGAATTGTCCAGCTGCCAGTTTGCCACTAACTTACCAGAACAGCAGCATTTCTGTTGTTTTGCTCTGTGAACGGAGATGAAGAAATCGTCTGCCTTCCAAAATTTCAAGGAAAAGATAGTAGGTTTGCTAAATTTCTTCTTTGCAGTTTTCTAGTAGGAGTTGTGAGGGTTTTATTGAATAAGCAGCAGCAAGGCAGATTGCATTACAATGTTGAACACACGTTCTTTCATTATGAGAAGAAAGGCTGAGGACTAACACTAAGAAAGGCTGAGGCACTCGCATGTCTTGACATTTCCATGTTTTATGGAAAACTTCTGGCACCATATGCTGTACATTATATGGAAAGAAGAATATAGAAAATTAGGAAACAATCTTTGCTAGGCATATTTTAGTAATGTTAGTAAAATATGAATTAGATTTGGTACAGGGTAAAACCTAAATTGAGTTTTTCAAAGATCTCTGATTTAAAGTAATATTGAATACAACATTAAATAATTTAGAAATTTTCTTCAAGGGAGTATCCATTAATCCAAATAAAAAAACTTGAACTTGAGTAAGTGTCATGTTTAGAACTACCTAAAATGACTGATTCATTAAGATTTTAGAAAATTTCACAGTAATATCCTTTCCTTGTGGACTTCTCAATACAAGTTAGAGATCCCAGAGGTAGATAAGCTGCTTGAAGAATTTTAGTTTTAACACTAAACAACAAGTCAGTTTGGAAATTGTTTTATCTAAACGAGGTACCCTCGTTCAACTTTAGACAAAACTATGCCTAATAGCTAGAGAGTCACAGCTGATATAGTGTGATATAATCCTAATTTGCTTTCCTTCAGATAAAACTCCAGATCAGATTGTAAAGTTCAAGGCATTTTCTGTTACCACCCCAATTTAATTCATTGCCTGGAGGTTTTAATGCTTTATTTGTAGATGTTAAATACAAGTTGAATCTGAATGCTATTTTATTAAATGGAGAGACAGTGTGTTAAATGAGTCATAGATGAAAACTATATATCAGGAGTCCAAGTATTAATTAAAAAGAATATGCCAGATTCAGTGGCATAAAAATACCATAATGATGAACAATTATTATAGGATAAGATCCTTTTCTGGCATAAGATACATTCCTTGGATTTTCATGTCATTGCCTAAAGCAGTAAGAGCTGCCATGGTTAGTGGTTGGCAATTCCATCTAAAATTGCAGGAGGCTTGCCAGACAGAATTTTTAAAACTTCAGGATTCAGACACTTTGTGCTTCATGTGCTTGTAAATTAAAACTGTTGGAGTCTTTTACCAAGTCTTACTTGAAGAAAGTTCAGGAAAAGGCAAGATCGGTTGTTTACCCTGTAAGTTAGGATGATAATACTATAATTTTGAAAAGAAAATCCTTTAATGAATGTTTATCACCATTCTCCCCCCCACCCCGACCCCAGAATTGCCTCAGCATTCCTGGGCACCAAACATCTCCCTTTTTTTAGGAGATGATCATATTTTAATGTCAAAACAACTCAAGGAAGAAAGAACAGAACATTCTAGGGAGTGTGTCAAATTCAGTTCCAGTCAACAATTTAAACTGTGACAATCTTATACTGCAGTTCTTAAAACAGGTGCTTCCTTGTGCAAGTTATTTCCTGTTAGACTATGGAGTGGGATTTCTCAATAATTTTCTGCATAGTTGTGAGTATCATCTTTGAATTAGCCTGCCATATCTGACTAGAGGCTTTATAGTGTTGCCTAGCTTCTGATTCTGGAGCCATTGAATATTTGAATTACTATAGATCTGCCAAAATTTTTTTAAGGATCAAGTTCTCTTTCCATTTAATGGTAAATCTTTCCTTCATGGGATAAAAACCATAGTGTCTCTACCAACAGTAGTAAAGGTCATTACAAGCTGTTGGGTTGAACAGAGGATGAAAGGTGCAGTCCAAGACCAAATATTTCCTTTGAATAGTTTGTTTTATTTTGGAGTTGAATATTGCTCAGTAAGTATATAAGTGTCTGCTATTTAAACTGTTTTACTATGTGGAGAGCATCCATTTTTCAGATTATAACTAGTACAGTCAATAATCCAGATAATGATTTAAATTCTCACTTAACCTCATGGATTCCAGCATTCCCACCTTTCCCTCTCAGGTGTTTGAAAATACTTCTATGCTCTGAAAAAAACTCTTATTCTGATGAGGACATAAAAGTTACATTGTTATTTCCTTTGAGATGAAGGACAAAGAGTGACCTCAGCCTGCTGAGATCTAGGACATTGTGGGAGTTAAGGTAGCTCACCTGAACTAATAAAAAACTTAGTTTTTGCACCTTTCCTAGGATCAATTTTGATAACAGCATTGATGATGATGGGTTGCCATTTAGACAACACACCGTAGGTAGCTTAACTCTGGAAGAGCAGTAGCAGTGATAGAGTGAAGGACATTTCTACCATGAACAAGCAGTCTGATATTACGACAAGGAGGCTCCCTTTTCTGTAAGGACCTCAGGGTCCAGAGCTGGCAGTGTGCCTGACAGCAGAGCACTCACAGGAGGGGAAACGGGAGAGCAAGGGAAGTGATTTTTTTCAGGATTCAATTTTCTCACTTTTTCTGTTAGAGAAAGGAGGTACACTAGCATCATATAGTAAGGATAGGTTACTGATTTGATCTCATGTCTATTTGAGACACAAGATGTCCAGAAATATGTGGGATATCTTAAATGATTTTATTATGAATGTTAGCTTCTTCAGAAGATGCAGATAGAATCCAGTGTTGCAGAGTATATAAATCCAGTCTGTAATAATTTTGTCAATGGAAAATCCCAAAGGTTACCACTTCTATACAGACTACAAGAATCAGCAGTTTTTCCTTTTGAATTGATGGCAAAACTGCCTGAAAATTTTCAAGTGACTCAAAACCAAGTAAATGAGTCTTGAAATCAGTTGGGCCATGGCACACTGTGATATACTTATCAAAGAATGTACAGATTTCACATTTGCCCCGTAATTAGTTCTAACAGCCACGTACTGTAACTTATTTAAACCACCTCAAAATTTCCAATCAGGTAATGTGGCAAAGTACTAAGGAACAAAAATTAAGTAAAAAGATGTGATTAACGTTTAGCACCTGAGATGATCTGAGAATGAAAACAAAAGCTATCTTTGGGCTCAAGATGAGTTATCTAAAACTGACAGATGCATTTTTTAAAAAATTGAATGTGATCAGATTTTGGCACATTCATATGTCTTCTGCTGTAATAATGGACAGAAAGGTTTGAGGTTAGTGGGCATTATACTCCTTCCACAAAGAGATGTAGAGATGATAGTGCTTAAAAAATATCCAATATTGAAGTGTCTTTATCTTTAGGGACAGCTTTTCTTTATGTGAAAAAAACCAGCCCCAAAAACTTACAGAGGACCTCAGGCCTCACTTATGCTTTTTGGTGGAGATGAAATGACAACCTACTACCTGTCCCTCTGTGGGAGACAGATTATTGCTGCTATTAGCAGTTCGCCATGGACAACGGTCTGCTGAAGTCTTAAAAATGAGAGCTTTTTTGTTCTGTGAAGAGCCTGGTTTTCCTAACTGAAACAGAGGTTATTGACATTCCATGCTAAAATCTCTGTTTGACCGAAGTTGTATGCTACAATCAGTACTTTGAATTGGGACAAAGAATGTTAAAATCTTGGCCAGTTAATGAAATTTGAGTTATCTGCTTTGAATGTGCATTTGAATATGATATGTTCTAAGGTTTCATGTCCTCTTGGCATTTGCTCACAGCTAGTCAGATCTCTTGTTTTTTTCTTTTCTGAAATTCTTTTTCAATTCATTCATGGTTATACTGTGTTGAAATTGATGCCTCTTTCAGTTGGGAATGCAAAAGCAGAAGGAATGCTTTGTATCTTTTCTGAAGAAACAAGTAGGAATTTCAGAATTTGGCCCAGAGATTGGTCTGCATCCTGTGGACGTATGGCAAAAAAAAAAAAAGCTTAAATGTCATGGGAAGCTTTTCCTCATTATTTGAAGTCTTTTTTTTTAACCAGAAATATGTCCTAATATCTGTAGCATAAAATAAGAACGGTCAAATTATCTGGTGGGTTTTGGTTTTTTAACTACCTGTATGGTTTGCATGTATTTTTAGGAAATTTCAAAGGCTTTTATTAGTGTCAGTTATTCTAGCATACATTTTATAAAATAATTTTCCATCAATGAAATTTAAAAAAACATTTTAATGTGCTACAACTATAATCAGAGTGAAATAAAGGTGTACTACTTAGTTTTCCATAACTAGCTATTATTCTATAATTTTTTTGGTAAAAAAACCAAACCCAGGAGAAAGCAACATTCTGATTAGGAAGCTTCGATGATTTAGATTGAAAATGTCTTAAAAATTCTATTTTCTGGGATGTGGTTACAGGTGCTGGAGGAGCTGACATTTGTCTGGAGCTGACATTTCTGCAAAGGAAACCTTTTGCTTGCAAAGGCAGAGTTGTCAGGTCTCAAAGACAATGCTGCCACTAATGAAACCAAAAGCATGCAAAAACGATTCTACCTACAAGAGAGAAACCCAAGAAATGGGAACAACTGTAGAGAAAATGGCTACCAGCTACAGAGGATGAAAGACACTTCAACCAAACTGTGCCAGAAAATACAAAAGAAACCTGCTATTAGACACAGGATGGGCAAATCAGAAGGAAATGCATGATTCCAGCACAGCCTTTAGATATGTCTTACAAATTTTGGTCAGTTCTAATTGTTATTTAATGGTAGATATTTTCCACCTATTTGTTTCTTTTCAATTTTTTTTAATTGACCTTTATCGAGTTTTCTCCAACTCACACTCCCATTTTAGGCACGTCTGAAGATCAAAGTTTTTGCCTTTAAAGAGAGACAATTCTCATTATGCTTGTGAAGTCCCAGTCATTTCTCGGTCTTCTCAATAATTTTGCAATACACCCTGCAATAAAATTAGCTGACCAATGGAATGTACATACAGTGGATGTAGTAATTTATAATGTCTGTAGGATTAGACATAGCCAGGCAGTTCTGTCCAGTAGTGTCTAAGGTGATGCAACACACTCACCGAAGAGGAATCAAATGTGGTTGAGCAAGTTCTCAGTGAATCAAAAGTATCTTTCCTTGATTAGGCCCAAGGAAAATCTGATTGAACAAACACAGCTGGATTTTAGATTCATAGCTGTACCTCCCCAACATCCCCATACATAGAGAAAAAAAAGAGGTGATAATTGACATGGCTGGCAATGTTGTGGGATGGCTTCCGAAGGGTCAGCTAATCAGCTACTCACTGAGGTTATCTGTCCACTGATCTCCTGCTGACAGGCAGTGAAAATAATGGCTGCCAAGTACTTCTAAAGCACAGATCTCTCTCAGGATGCCAAGCCTGCAAGGCCTGTTATTTTGATGTAGTTTGCCTGGATGTAGAAGGCCTGATTTGGAAATCATTCTCTTGACTGATGTTGTTTTCGCCTTCGGCTTCATAGGAAAGTGAAGCAAGTAATAAACATAATAAAGTCACAGAACTTAGAGGTAAGCTTTCAAAGTAGTCCAAGAAAAATACTGTTTATATAAAATAATTCTGAACTGAAACCAGGACTGTCTCTGGACAAATACATAATTGTAACCCGTGGCATTCTCTTCTGACTGAACACCATATGCTTTTATATTTACTTCCCATACATTTTGGGAAAGACAACCTGCCTGTTTTTGAACAGCAAATATTTTAAATCCAACACAATTTGTAAGATAGATTTAATGGTCACTTCTGACTAACAGCAGCTGCCACTTCTGGAGCATTTGAGAAACAGAGGTAGACTACAGATGTTGCAATGTTTTCTAAAATCTCGGGAGTGTCTTTGAACATCTCTATCACAGCTTTGTTTTACAGGTTTGAGACTTCTAAATCCCCTCTCTGTGTGCCATATTGTATTGGGTTTTTATGGCCAGGTTTTGGTAGTGGTGGGGACTACAAGGATGGTTTCTGTGAGATGACAGAACCTTCCTCCATGTCCAGTAGAGCCAATGCCAGCTGGCTCCAAGATGTACACACCAGTGGCCAAGGCTGAGCACATCAGGGACAGTGGTAGTGCCTCCAGGACAACGCAGTTAAGAAAGGGAAAAAAATTACTGCACAAGAGCAGTTGTGGGCAGAGAACAGAGGGGTGAGAACATGTGCAACAAACAGCTCCACAGACACCAAAGTAGTGCAGAAGAAGTGCAGGAGGTGCTGCAGGCACCAGAATTGAGATTCTCCTTCAGCCCATGGTGCAAACCAGGCTGAAGTAGCTGTGCCCCTGCAGTCCATGGAGGACCACGGGGGAGCAGAGATCCACGTGCAGCCTGTGGAAGAGACCCATGCCAGAGCAGGTGGAAGCCTGAAGGAGGCTCTGACCCTGTGGGAAGAGTACACTGGAGCTGTAAACCTATGGAGAGAGGAGTCCACATGGGAGCAGGTTTGCTGGCAGGATTGGAAACACCCTGGGGACCCCACGCTGGAACAGCCTGTCCTTGTAGGACTGACCCCTGTGGAGAGAGACTCACACTGGAGCAGTTCATGAAGAACTGCAGCCTATGGGAGAACTCACGTTAGAGAAGTTTGGGGAGGACTGTCTCCCCTGGGAAGGACCCCACTCTGGAGCATAGGAAGTGTGTGAGGAGTACCTCCTAAAGAATAAGGAGCATTAGAGACAGTGTCTGATGAACTGGCTGCAGCCCCATCCCCTATCCTCCCACTCTGCTGGAGATGAAAGAGGTAGAGAAGATTGGGATCAAAGTTGAGCCCAGGAAAAAGGGATGGGCATGGAAGATTTTCTTTTATTTCTCATTACTCTACTCTGATTTTATTGCCAATAAATGAAATTTCCTGCGTTGAGTCTGTTTTGCCCCGACGGTGTTTTGTGAGTGGTCTTTCACTGTCCTTGTCTCAACCCACAGGCCTTTTGTTGTATTTTCTCTCCCCTGTCCAGCTGAGGAGGAGAGTGATAGAACACTTTGTTGGGCACCTGGCATCTGCCCAGGGTCTAACCACCACAAATATCTAGGAACTTGATTGTTAGGTATTTTTCTGTTTGGAGTGCCAGAATTAGAACTCGATGTAAACTCTGCGGATTACAAAGGTTGGCTCGTTTTATTTGCTACATTTGAGCAGCTTAATGTGGTGGGGTTTGGTTGGTTTTTCTTTGGTAATTTTCTTTTGCTAATTTATAGTTAATATGACCTAATTTTTAAAACTCTCTTGCACAAGCCAATTCAAGCAATGTGACATAAAAACGTAAACTCTTCTGAAACCGTGGGTCATTTGAAACAAGTGATTGCTTCTGTCACTAATTTTTCAGACTACAGGTTGTAAGCACAGAAATGACAAGGAAAATCTCCTTGTTCTTCTTTGGTCTACTTCAAAACCTGTCATAAGGAAAGCACACCTGCCTTGGCCACACTGCTTAGAGAATCTTCTTTATGACTTCCTCTAAAACAGGACCATGATGATGTTAAACACTGAGAAAGACCCTTTGACCTTAGAGGTGTAATTCTAGCACTTAAAATTAAGTCAATTTTTGAAGGGGCATGTGGCTTAAGGACCTAGAGCACGAAGAAAAATGAGACAGACTATTTCCCTTCTACAACCAGCTACACAAAGAAAACCTAGCAATATGGGTTATTTCCTCTCCTCTGAAATTTTGGTCTGGTCTGCAATTTATTTGTTGTTGGAACAACAGGCAACACTTCCTGTGCTTTTGGACATATCATTGTACTGGTCATGATGAGCAACCTGCGTTTTTTTTATTTTTTTGCTTGATCCACACAGGCAACTGCTAATTCAGGATAGTAGGATAATCTCTTTGGACAATGTGTTTCTCTGCTTGACTGCTCTCGTGATGTCTCCTCATATTCTGCCTGAACCTCTTCTTCTTTCATCTCAATGTCCATGTGCTTGTTCCCCACCTTGTGAAACCCTGAGTAGCCTGGCTCCGATTTCCTAATAATGTCCCAGTAGGTACTGTCAAGGCTACTGTTAGCTGTCCCCAAATCCACATGTTCTCCAGGCTGAACAAGTTCTGTTCCTTCAGCTCTCCTCACATCTTAAGTGCTCTGGCCCTCAACCATCTTGATGTCTCTCTGCTGAACTTGCTGCATTTTATCAATTTCTTTCCTGTATTTTGGGAGTCCAGAACTGGACATGGGATCTACATATGGCTTAACATATTATGTAGAAGGGGCGATCATTTTCCTGGCTCTCCTGGCTCTGCCCATATGAATTCAGCCCGGGGTACTTTCGACCTTCTTTGGTGGCGGAGCACACTGATGGCTGATGCGTAATTTGTCCCTGCCCATCCGCCAGGAACCTCAGGACCTTTTCAGCTCCTTTTCAAAGCTGTCTCCAAGGCATCCGGTTCCTTCATGTATGCTAGGGGTCTTTCTTCCCAGATGCAGAAGGCTGCATTTATCATTGTTGGATTTCATAAAACCTTCCAGTCATTCCTTCAACCTGCCAAGGTTTCTCTGAATGGCAGCTCTGCCCTGAAGGGTACTTTCTCCCCAATTTGCTGCCACTTCCAAGTTTGATAAAAATATATTCCTTCACCTGCCACTTATTGATAAAGATGCTAAAGGGTACAGGTCCCAGATAGACTTCTCACAGTACTCCACTTCTTACTGGCCCAGTGATCACTACTCATAGAACTCAATTATCCAGTTTTAACCTATCTAGTTATCCATTTAACCAGGCTGTAACATCCTAATTAAGATATAAGACACTTATTTCTGTAGGGTCTCTCTGAAGACCTTGTCAATCTCTTTTCGGAGTTCCCTGGTCTTGAACAATCTGCACAGCTGCTCACACAGTTCCTTGACTTGGGGACACAGCTCCTCAGCCAGGTCATGACTCTTGCAAACAAGGACATCTTGTGTGCTCCAGCCTCCGTCCCGGGCACTGCTGGCAGTCTGGAGAGGTGTGCTGTCCCTCTGGAGCTCTGTTTGTGTCTGCTCTCTGCTGTGCCAAGGTAGTCATTCCAGTCATAGTCCTTCCCCTAGAATACGATGAATGGGTGTTTGACCTTCTTTGATGATGAGTCAGCTGAACACAAAAGCTCAAAGCTTTTGATAAGGCCTATGAGAAACTGATGAAGTTCACTAGGAAGAAAAGGCTGTAGTTTCCCTATCCCAGCAGCAGCAGACTAGAATTAATTCAGTCATAATACGTTGTTAATAATACAGCCTCAGTAATACCGGAAAATAAAGTTTCTTCCTCTGAATCATCTCCAAAAGTCACAAAAAATGTGTTCTAATACAATAAATAGAGCTGATGATTCTGTAGGGGAAAATCCTCACACTTGAACCAATTCTGAGTCAACGACATACCTCAGGAACTGACTCAATTTACTAACTTCAGAGAAACCTACCTGGGGGATTAAAATTGTGGGTGGTTGTATGCCGGATGAGTTTATTCAGAGGAGAGTTTCAGTAAGAAGCAGAGTCAATGATCCATGAGGTACCCTCATGAGAAATGAGGAAGAAAAAGATAAGGAAAAGTGATGAAGGAAGTAAATGAGACTTCCTCATTTGGCCATGGCCAACTTTAATAACTACCTTTGATGCCTCCTCCAGCCACCTAGAAACAGAGACTAGACAAGAGTAAGGGAATAAAGACAGGTATTTATTTGAAGGGCCTTCAAGGTACACCCTGGGGGAGCCAGAGGCTGCTTCCAAAAATTGGACCCCAAGATGGACGACAGGTCACGAGTTCTTCACACTTTTATAGGTTTGGACCATTTGCATATCAGGGTTAATTCTCCAATTAAAGCCCCAGTTTTAGCGATGTAACGCCCCTCAGCTTGCCCCCCTTAGAATCTTTAGTTTACACATTTTGGGCCTAAAAACAGCCTGGTTGTCCTTGAAGGCAAAGCCTGGAGAGGCTTTGTTATGTCTACCCAGTATGAGAGAACAGGAATTACAGGCTACAAGGAACTTCAGAGTTACACTCTAAGCAGTACAGAATTTGAAAATAGGAAAGTTAAAACCTAAGGCATCACCTTCAACCTTGTGTAAGTTCATTTTGAGTGGTGTGAAATTGCTGTGTGTCAATGGCTCTGCAGAAACTGCCAACTCCTGATCCAAAATAAGGAGAAGTTCCTTTATTTCTGTCATAAGCTAGGTTGCATTAGATGATACTGACAGAGAATTTTCAATTGTCTATTAACCTTTCTACATCTTTTTCCTACAAGCAGACCATAGTCTAGTTTATCCTTTTAACTTGTTATCTGTGCAGACACTTAGACACTTAATAGTTGAACTGGAATGTGAAAGTGTTGAGTCTGACTTTCAGTGACCTAAGTGGAGAAAGGAATGCTATTGCTATCTTTAATTAAAATTAAGAACTGTAAATTTGGGTTTAACACTAAGTATATTAGAGGAAATTCCACTTGGATCTCAATATTTTCTAATTTCTGGTAACATTTATGGTACTAAAGCCATGTAGAAATCAGATACGTCTCATGAAGTCTCTCATTCTTCTTCAAGGAATCTGAAAAATTAATTTCTGTCACATCCCTAAACATGCTGTGTATTTGGTATACTTTTGATTGTTCTTGTGGCTTCCCTTATTAACAAACTTGAGTCATACTTCAAATGAGAGGTAATTTATGAAAGCAGCAAGAAGGTGCTAAAATAATATTACTATGGCTACTGAAACAACAGTGAAGAGCAAGGATGAAACCATATTGAACATAAATTGTTTAAAAAATATCTACTCCTCCTTCCCTGGGTTTTTTGGCCACATTTACTCTACTAGGTGGTGACTACACTCTGAAGATAGAAAGCATTCAGGAGAAATTTCTGTGGGGTATTATGGGCTATTTTCTGCAATCACTAGTTCCATGTTCATCAGTACTTAGAAAAATAAATAAGACACTTGGAGATGAAATAAAAACATATTGTTTGTATGTAGATTTATGGTTCACCTAAATCTTAAATACTACATGCATCCAGTTTAAGTCTTATGAGTATATAATAAAACTAAAAAAAACCCCAAAACCCCCAAAAACCAAAGAACAAACAAACAAAGAAAACCCACCAACAAAAAAACCAAAACCACAAACCCAAAAGAGCAGAGAAAGTTTGCCAAGGAAGGGAACAATTTTGTAGAAGGAAATGCTGAGTAGGTAGGGACTGTCAGTATTAAAAAGATGACAAAAGAGAGAGATATGATACAACTCAGTGAATGAGAGGGAATAAAGAAGTACCTTTCAGCTTTCACTGACCCTGACAAATAAGGGGTACCCAATGACAGTTTGTTCAAAACAAACTAAGTACTGTGTCACAGAATATGTAATTCAATTGTAAAATACATTTCCTCAGAGGAATATAAAGGGAAAAACAAGAAGTGACTTCATGGAAGAAAGTATAGCTGATAGTTGAAAAAAAATGACATGAAAGCAATCTTTGTCTCAGGAAAAGCCTATATCAATGATTTTTGCAAAATACAAGGGTGGACAGGAGGAAGAATCACTATTAACTTGTCCTATTTACTGCTACGTAATGGGATTACAGGCCACTCTATGAACACAGAAGAGCAGAGAGGCACAGCAGCAGGTGCTGGAACCTTAATAACCTACTCAGAGAAAAGAGCCCCTGCCCCAAACCCCCCACACACTGTCACAGGGGTCCCTCAGCCCCATGAGTGTCTCCATCCATGACTCTGTGCCAGACACTCTCCAGGTCTCCTTTCAGGCTAGTGGGGTTTAGCCCATGGGTAAAGGAGTTGTTGTAGGACACAGGGGAATTTACAAAGGGAACTTATAATGTGCTGCTTAGGGTAGGTATCAAAAATGGCGAAAAGGTGAATTCAAGGTCTTTTGGGAAGGAATGTGTGTGGAAGACCAGAAAAAAAAAGGGGATAAAAGACAACAATAAGTTGGCATTTGGTCAGTACATTTGTTTGGTCGTGTCCTGCACCTGGTCAAGTCAGTCTGACCCATCTTCTCATCAAGTTAATTCCTGATTCTTTTTGTGAGTGAGGAGCTCCAATTCTCTGTTGCACATGTGTGTATGGAGGTCTAGGTGTGGCAGCTGCAGCAGGGACCATGAGTGAGGGCTTTGGTCAGCATGTGATCACCAAACTATTCAGTGAGCAGGTGAAGTGGTTTGGAAGCCAGGGGTATTTGTGTGTGTGTGTGAGTGCGATGACTGGAGGAATTGTGACTGAAGAGATCAGGGGATCCAAGTCAAGTGCTGAAGACACCAAGAGGTCTGAATGCCAAGAGGGACCTTTGTGTGTGTGTATTTGTGTGTGTGTGTGTAGGGTTTGTGTGTGGCTCTACAAGGGGTCTGGAGCAGCCCCTGGAGCTGGGCTGCAGCCTCAGCGGCTCATGTGTCCAGGTACCAGCAGCAGAAGATATCAAGGATCCAGATACCAGATTCTGGACCTTTGAGGGGTCTGAGCCCAGTCACCAGAGGAATCTGCATTGTACATATGGATATATTTCCCACTAATGGACCTTCAGCATGATCATCTGGAGAGGGACCTTGGATTGGAACAGAGGTTCATTGTGTACAGCCAGAGGGACATTGTGCTGTTTGTTACTGCATGAGTGCCCTGTGTTTCTGCCTGTATTGATCTGTGCAGCTGGCTGTGTGTGTCCACGAGTATGTGTTGTACGTGCGTTTCCATGTGTGCCAGTGGGAAGAATTCATGCTCAGCCTCTTTATTGGTTGGACCTGGACCATGAAGCTGTGGCAGTCTAACCTCTTTTGACCTATCTGGTTTGACCGCTACCTAAAATTGACTACCACTAGTTGCTACTAGAACACACTGAGTAAGATGTCTTTTGTTCTGACCCAGTAGAGCAACCCTGTACAGACAATTAAGGATGCATTTTAAAATTTCAACAGACATGCCTTGCAAAAAATAATTTAAAATAATGGAATAAATTCCTTCTAGATTCCCCTTACTTCATACTTTCCTTATCTGATTCTCTTCTTAATCCTCCCTACATGATGTCATCTGTTGTCTTTATATCAACTACCCTTACCTTTACACATTCTTATATAACAGTTTTACTGCTTTTATACTCTTTGATTTCACCTGGGGGAAGAATAATCATCATAAATTTAGTAGCTCTTCCACTGAATAACGAAAGAAAAAATCAAGAAAGAATCCAACAAACAAAATGAAAACTGGTGTAAATGGTGGCTAAACACTTAGCTGATGCCTGGCCAAGGTGATGTGAAGTGTGAATTAGGCTTTTATAATTTTTATTTTCTTTCCATAAAAAAATCACAGCAAAAAGGATGGAAAGCTGACATGTAGCTACTTAAATTTCAGTTTGCTGTTCTTAATACTAAATTATTTTATAGTAGTATGTACTTATGGACATGAAAAAACACAGATATACAGGTTCTTAAGTTACTATCTTGTCCTCTTAGTTTTAAAAGGTTTTTCAAAATTTTAAGAAAAAGCCTCTTCCTTTATTCATGTACATGAAAATAATTCTGACCACAGCCACCACATATATGGTAGGTTTCAGAGGAGAAATTAGAGAAAAAGTTCAGCCTGAGAAACAAAATATGCATCATAACCAGTTTAAATTGTGATGAGATTTTAGATTAACAGATTTTAATTAGCAGAAAGCAAATTTCAGGCACTTTTTACTGGAGTTAGCAATACAAGGCCAGACTGTCAACTAGAAGAGTCTGTGGATGAGAGTTTAGGACAAGAGTTGAGCTCTAGGAGAAGTTTTTTATATCCCCAGGAGCATAGATTTCACCAGTGATGGATTGAATCCTGACTCAAAATAATAATGTCTCTTTCTTACTTCAAAAAACATGTGAGGTCTCCAGTGAAGCTCTTTACTCACATGCACTGAGGTAGAGATCAGAGAGTATCACAGCCTGAAGTTACATGACTTCAAGTTAGAAATGAGTATGGAGTTTCTTGGAAGGAGCTGAACGTCTTCTCTTCTGTTTGACTGAGCTATACATAACCAAAGGCAACAGCCTGGGGCTGTGTGTTCAAGTTATTTCCCTTGTGCATAAGTTGCACACAATTTAACTGCCTAAGTATTTACATATTTTCTGAGACTTCCTTGTTGTAAAAGAGGAACGTTTGTCTACATAATTGTCAAAACATGCTACGCTTTAATCTGGCATAATATTTACTTCTGTGGTACTGTCTGTCAGGAATTCAGGCTCAGGTTGTAGATGGTATCAAATTTTACTAAGTGATAATGACATTAGGGAAGGTTGCCAGGAGAAACATCTGAACTATGCAAGTTAAAAATTGCCATTCAAGAGTTGATTTAGCGTACTTCTGATTATGATATTCCTTTGAAATGCTATTGAAATTCTTATGCCTATTTCTACTAGGCAATTCCTTTTGTAATGCAGTGCAGCATTTTCTTATCTCTGAAGCTCAGCTGCAGCGCATTAAATCAGCCCCCAAGAGCATCCACCTCACATTGTTTCACCAGCAAATCCTTTTACATTTCCCCCCACCCCTAGCAAACATACATAAATGCCTGGTGTTATTAACCTAACTCTGTAAAACATGTATTCAGATGAAAGGGCTAGAGATGAAGACATGAAGACAGACATTCTAAGCTGGCTAGAAGGCAGATGCAGAGCTGACAAGTGAGTGGACCATTTTAGCCTATCTGTTCCACTTGATCGGTACAAAGCTTTCCAATGTCGTTTTGACTAACTATGAAATCAAATTATTCCACATGAAGTGTTGTGCAGCGCTGAGCTGTTCTAATGCCCATTGGATATTGTGAGCGACTCTTTGTGCATGACTCCTCATTTCTATAAGTATTCTAGACAACTGTTTTATCCTAAGGAACTAAGAATCCAAAATTTCGTCTCTTCCTGACCCTGGCTTGTTCCAAGTCCTACGAGAATCCGTGGAATGCCCACCAAAACTCACTGAGTGTCAAATTCCCTTGGCATGCTTAACACTCAGGGACATCCCCTGCAGATGCTATTCAGGGGGTCCTGAATTAGGGTTGGAGTGCCTAGGGTCCTGGGCTCCTATTGTGTTCACAGTTGTCTTTTTGACATGTATTTGACCGCAAAGTTGTTGCACTACCTTTAAAGGGCAAAATTCCACTGCTGAAATGTCCCTTTAATCCCTGTAACTGCAACGTGCCCAGAGCAAGTGTTTGGAATGGCTCTTGAGCTTGTGTATTAAAAAACATTGGACTGTTTGGGTTTTTTTTCATAACGGCAGTCGGATTACTTTTCAGTATGTTTAATGAATTTGTAGTAGGACCAAAATTAATTAAGACATTAAACAAATAATGTTATCAGTATATGATACACTGAATACACAACTTTTAAAAATGTTTAGTCCCATTTTAAGATTATATTCACATTATGGCTGCCAAGAACTTCTTTTTTTTTTATATGGCCGTTTGTACCAATTTCTGTAAGAAAATATCTAAATTCATAGTTAATTAAATGTGAAATTATGAATTAGCACTGCAGTCAAAATCTATTATTGAATATATATCTTTAAAAAAAACCTGCTGAGAAAAGTAGTTGTTGGCTTTCTGTACAAAAATATTTTAAAAATTGTCTAATGAAAGCTCAATTTCCTCTAAGTGAATAAAGCATACTGGGGAGAATGATCAGAAATATCAAATTAAAAATCTATTTTCTAAATTCTGAATGGAACAAACCATACTGATTCCCCAAAATTTCTTTGTCTTTATTACCTAAACCCAAATGAAAATATTTTTCTCTAATAGCTATATAACCACATAAAAATAAAGAAAAATTAATGCAATTTTTAAAAAACTTGTGTAGTGTTGCTTTAATCTAGGGTCAAGGTTTTCACTGTCAGCTGACCCAAGTGTCTTTAAAATAGAAATGTTGAGCTTACTTTACAGCAGTGTGAGTAGTGCCTCTACCAGGGAAAACAGAACATGAAACAAAACAGAAAAGAAAATGAGTTTTTTAGTCTGCTCCCGGCTCCAGATGGCATGCTGATTTAGAAAAGTGAGAGATAATAGCTACCTTCAGGATAAGAGATGAACAGAATGGGGGATTGATTTGACAAGTTTATTGTACTCTGTTCCTTTTGTCAAATGTAGGATTCTTTAATTTATTGCTTTTCTTCTCAGGAAATCTACAGTAATATTAGAGAAGTGCTGATAGTGTAAATACACTACAGTGAGCCACCTGTAGGTAATACTGATGTGACCTGTTTCTCACAGGTATCAAATTCTCTAATTACCCTAAAAAATTTCAGCTCACATGTCTTCTATTTGCAACTATCATTCTTTCTTTTGTTTGTTCACTCATTCACTCATTCTCTTTTTCTTCTTTCCCACTAAATACATTACTCTGGACAGAATTTTAGAAAGAAGTCTAATGATTTGAGAAATGTTATTGACACTGTAATCAATGTGATGCAGTGTGTGAATCTATCAGTTCCTAGTATCTCTTGTATTACTGCATGTGAGGGAAAAGATAAAATTTGGTGAGAAGAAGCAACCCAAAAAATACCAGTCTATGACAGTATTTAAAATGGAGGAATAATAAAATTACAGTTGTTTACAGCCTTTCTGCATTCTGCTGAGTCATTCTACTGCATCAGTAGTCAGTGTAAGAAAAATAACACAAGCGTAACACACAAGGTAAGTGACTTTGCTATATTAAATCTGACAAACACCATTCAGAACTAAAAACCATTACTGTATCTTATTTACCTGTCTTCCTTTCTGAAATTATTTGGAAAGATGCCTTTGGCTCCCCAGGGTGTACCTTCAAAGGCCTTTCAAATAAATACCTACTTTTATTCCCTTATTCCTGTCTAGTCTCTGTTTCTAGGTAGCCACTCAAGGCATCAAAAAGCTTCACTATTTATTTTCTCAGGCAAATTATTGAATCTGAAAATTGTTGACAAAATCAGTCTTGAATACTATCTTCTGGGGAAAACCTGGAGGACAAGACAATGGGCATTAAACACATTCAGAGTTAAGGTTGTCTATATTTAGCCTTTGATATTTAAAACACATTTTGGCAAATGTCTAGCTTGATAAATTTTAAAAATTGAAGAACTTTCTTCCATTCCTGGACTAAAGGTGAAGAGAAAGATTTTAGACAAATTTTCTTAGAATATTTATATGAATAATAAAATTTTCGTATCATCTGCTCTTAAAATTCTTATGAAACAATTCCATACAAAATGCCAAGTTAGAAAACTCTCTGAAACAGGAAAAAAACCAACACTTCAGCTCGAGTCTGGTGACAACTTTGCATTAAAATCACGGCTAGTTTGTGAATCTGCATTTCAGCTAGTGCTAACTGGGAATGCAAGGGATTATTCAGTTATTGGTGTAATTTTACTAATTCTTTCTGTCATTTTAAGAATCTGCTGATGCTGGAACAATCTGTTCTAGCCTGAGTTGAAGAGAAAAAATTCTTTTGGAAATCCAGTTGTACCCTGGCAATTTCTGTCCAGCTCATCACCATGAGCACACCTCATGTTCTGCAGACCTGGCAGATATTGTGTTCTTATTTTAGCTTAGGGACAGTTGGATTGAACAAGTGAAGGGTCAGAGGAGACTTTGGATGGTTGCTCCCTACTCGAACTTCTGTGGCCTATAATTCAGGAAAAAAATAAAAATAAAAAATACTGAAAATACGCAAAAATATCTTCATAAACAGTTGCTATTAGATATTTACTGATAAATTACACTCACATAAAACAGTTTATTGTACAGGGTATGTCTGTTGACACCTTCCTACTCCATTCCTTGGTAAAAATTTATAGTCTAATCTTTTTGAGAGTCTTGATTTTTTCTTGACCCTTCAGATGATTTGAATTAAGAGAGTTTAGAGGATTTCATCCACCAGAGTCAGGTACTCTGCATCTTTCACACACTTTAAGTTTTTAATTTTTTTATAATTTACATAGGCTGTGGGGGGATTTTATTGCTGGTTTTTTTTTTTTTTCCAGTGGTTGAATAATGCAGAGAATGAAATTTTACCAGGCCATTTTCATTAGAGAATTTTGAATCATAGGTTAAACATTACTTTACTTATGTTTTAACTATTTTATGGAGAAGATATACCATTAGAACCATGCAGTTGAACTCTCACATTCACAGTTGTGGAAATTAGTTCTCTTTCTGCTATAAAGTGTAGCCTAGCTTGTGATAATTACTGCTACAGAAAAATCCCCTTTAATCAAAAGAGTGATTTTGTATGTAATATTGTAAAGAGCAATTGATACACTTTGAGACCAAAATTCATTGAATTTTTAGTTTTTCCTTTTATGGTATAAATGAATGGTCATATATTTTTCCCTTTTCAATAAAAGATAAAGAGGTTAAGCCAACACGGAAATATTTCTACACTGAACTGCTTTGTGGATATCTTTCCAGCAGCATTTGATTTAGCACTGCAAAACTCATTACTTTTTTTTATTTTTTCCTATGGTGGATCAAACCCAGAATTTCCAAAAATATTACTACCATTCTTGGATTGCTTGCTGACCCTGTGAAAGAATCAGTTTTAGGTAAATTCCTCCTAGGTATCACAGCCGGTTTGGAGACTGGCCGAGCCACATGCCCTTTGGTATCTTCTTAAGTGGGGAAGCCAAATTTGCAATTTGCTTAAATATTTGGGATTTAAATATTTTCAGAGCTACTTAGAATGTCAACTTTTGGCATGTTTACTCTCCAGCTGTGAAATGTAGCATAACAGTCAAGTGATAAAAATGGTGAATGAATTAGACAAGTCTCTTTGGTCACTAAATAGACTTTCAGAAAATTTCTGACAAGCTAAGATTATAGATCGCAGAGTTTTTTAATCCCCTTGCTGCAAGCAGACTCCTTTTCAAATCCACTTGCTTTTATCATTTGCCTTTTTTGTTGTTTGTTTGTACATGGCTGTCTCTGTTATTTTACTGATTTAAGTTTTGAATCGTTTGGTTTAATTCTAAACCGTAATTTACCAGGAGTAAGTAGCTTTGCTGTCCTCAATTTTCATAATTTCCATCACACACTGGTAGAACTTGAGGCATCCAAAAATATATTGACTCACAGTCTAGGTATTTGGTAAATGATCTGCATCTTTCCTTTCAGTTTTTCATTGCCTAGGTATGTGTGACCATTCTTCACATAGCTGTCATTATGCAACAATAAAATCTTCTTTAAAACATACGAATAAAAAGCCAAATGAAAATGATCAGATGAACAGAGTGTTTGGAAGGAGAAGTGTCTATATGAAATTTTCCTCTATAAAATTTGCTTTTGTTTTAATGACTCCATTTTACTATGCTTATGAACAATTTGTCCCTTGTCTTGAAAGGCAAGTATGTTGTGTAGAGACAGTGTGTGCCCCCTTAACCTCCATTCTTAGCAGAATGAGCTTTCTTTGCAGTGTGTGTGTTTGTTCATTTTGCTCATGTATGTAAACTTCAGTGTTCATGCCAAAATGTATGACCAGGCATCTTGGAAGGAGAACAGTTGTTTAGAGACATGGAATGTGTCTTGATAAATCATGGAATTACAGCAATGTAAAGTAAAATTTTTGTGCTGCTGCAATTCAACCCGGGTGTTGTGTCTAATTTACTGCTCTGTCGAGGAACTGTATTTCCATAAGAACATAAGCCAAGCAGGAGTTTGTTTATTCTGATGGAACTAGTGAAGATGTAAATACTACCAACAAAGTAGTCATTATGCAAATTGTTAATATTTCACCCAGACACCCAATTTGAACCAATAATCACATGCTAGCAGACATTTTAATGAGATGCTTGTGGTGGTCTTACTGAAACAGATTGGACAGTCCTTATTCATTTGGCTTTAAAATTGATAATACCTCATCAATGTTCTTGCATTACTGCTAATCAATACTGATCAAACGGAAAGCTAAAATTAAGCTTAAAATTAATTTACAGTTTGCTTTAACCAATTCCAAAAGATGTGTCCACAGGTGACTTTTATCCTAGACAGCTTGAGTTACATTTTTGATGGGAGTTTTTCCATTTGGTTCTTGTAGTCAATGGAGATACAGAAGCAACTTCAGGAGCAATTTATTCTATTCCAAAATCAGTTTTGAAGGAAAAAAGTGGAATGAGTTAGATGCTGACAATTCTTACCCTCCTCTGCTGACAGTTGAGAAGACATAGACCCAGAGAAACTAGTAAAGAGAGAATAAAGGTTATTGAACCTCTAATCCCACTCACTAGTGTAAAGAGAGATGCGCATCTAGACAGCCCTTACCTATTTTAGATACTATCTTAGAAGATCCTTTTTGTTCTCTCTATTTGCTCTAGAGGTAATCTAGTTGATAGTGGCAAAATAGATGCCTAACTTCTAGATGGTTAAATTAGGTGAGATGAATCACACCTTCAGTTGTTTTCTGAGGCATCGTTAAGAATGTAAGCAGAATTTGGCTCTCCCTGCTCGTTAGCATAGGCTTCTGCTTTTAGTCTGCAAGATTATGAGGTGACTGTTTTTCTTTGTAAGCCTGCAAGGAGCTATGGTTATTACAAAAGCAACCAAATCACGATGTGTATTATTCTCTTCCCACAGGCATGAGGACTACGGTTTTGGTTTTCACTGATTTAAATATAGTGATAGGTTAATCCACAGAAATTCAGGTTCTAACCACAAAGATTTCCTTGTGTAAACCTGAGCTGGCATGTGTCAAAATGCAACAGTATGGTATCCCATAGCCAAGAATAGCTTGTGCCTTGGTGACCAGAACTGGAATGAGGATGGAGAAAGGGTAGAATGTCAATTAACTGAGGTAGTGCTACATTGTCTCCCTGCACAAACAGTCTTCTGGAATGACGCTTCCATTAGTTCTAGACAAATTCAGGCAGTCTACAGGCATGGAACATCTTTTCCTAATTCCTGGCTTGCCTGAGCTGGAAAAAGTTGTATGAATTAATGGGCTGGATCGACATGTAAAGCTGGAGAGATGTGACCCCATATCTGTAATGTGCAAATCATCCTCAAATTAATACACTTCCAGATAAAATAAAATAAAAATAAAATTACACACTGCTCAAAGTAGTTTTCAAAGAGTTCAGCAGGCAAAATTTCACTGGAAATTATAAACTTTTTCATTCTGAATAATTTATACTTGGATTTTTTTGGTATCAGGTAATGTTTTCAGTATTCTTATATAGCATAACCTGGTAAAAATTGGTAAGATAAGTCTCCCCTTGTGAAATCCATCTCTGTTTTGCATTGCAATGCTGTCTGTGGAGAGACCCACTGAACACTATTATATAATGACCTATGACAAGTTTTGATGAAGTGATCAAAAATGAGAAAATCTGAAAAACACATTGGGCCATAGAGGATAGCTGAAAAAGCTCAGCTAATCTCAGGAATGAGTATGGTACCACTTACATCTATGGTGACTGATATTTCTCAAATACTACCATGGAAAATAGTAAGCCAACAATGATCTGGTTTTATGGAAAACTATGGACCATGGCTTACCACCTTTCATTCAGTTTTGCTTCACAGATGGAGAGCCAAGAAAAAGTTTCACTTGCCAAGCAGATATTAAAATCCTTCAGTGTGAGATGCCACAGCAGTGAAGCGTACAGCACTTGCAGTGGGCTATGCTTCCAAATGAGTTGATGTGATCAGACAATTAAGTTGTCAGGTAGACGCACTGTTCTAGTTTGGGACTAGAGACCTTGTAGAAAGGTAGATGACTTTCTAATGGAAAGCTGGCTAATGAAAGAACGTTTCTTCATGCAGATGAAAGAGTGAATCTTTATAAAACATGGTGGAAATATAAAGGAGTGACTAAACATTAAATACCGTCAGAATTGCTTTGTTCATTCGCTCACCAGAAGTTGCAGTGAATTTGGAAACACTTGGTGCAATTATGCACTTATTTAGGTAAGTATGAAAGGGAAAGTATTACTGGGTTAATTATCTATTTACAAAGAACAGATAAAAAGTCAGATTTTTCTAAGAGTAGGGTTTATATATATATATAAAATTTTAGGATACGTAAATAATAGAAAGTGAGAACATTAGTGACTTGTGTGTCTTCTATGGCTGTATTGTTCACTTAAACTATACTTCCGCTAAGTAATTTGAAACATGGAATATGGTTACAGGTTTTTTCCCTGGAGATTTTTGAACAAATGTCTCAACTGTTAAATCATTGAAGAACCAGAAGGAGTCACTCGTAGGCCTCCTGACTTAGCCTGTTTGCTTTTGTTACTTGACTACACTATTTTTACCTAAAGAAAGAAACATTTTTCCAAGACTTTTTCTTGATTTGTTTTGTTTTCAAAAGAAGTGAAACTTTTTCTATTTATTTATAACAGTGATAGCCAGAGGTGTTTGTTCTGAAGTACTTTACTATTATTTTTAGCTTCCACATAAAGAGTCTTAAAATAAAATCCTAGACAATTTTTTTCATTGGTTCACCACAGTTTTAGACATGTACCATATCCTCGGAAAATTTCCAAAATAAAAATTTTTCTTGCAATAGCTAACCAGGTATCATGTAAGGGGTGAGAAGATCCAGACATCAGAGACCATTTGTGAAGTCTGCTTTTGTCTGTTAGCTAGAATTCTCAGAACCTCTTCAAGTTTCCTGAGAACTCTTAAGACCAGAAGCTGATTCCGGACTGACACCTGATCTTTACTGAGTACACTGTGATTCAAGGAATCCATGTGTCTAGGATTCATGCCAGAATCTGTGCTTCTGCGTACTCTCTAAGCCCTCCTCTTGCTGGGGACGCTAGTCTTAGAGGAATTCTACTCTTATAATCCTCAAAAGAGTAGGAAAGTAGACTTCTTTTACTCTCGACATTGTGATTACATATCTCTTCACATTAATTTCGAAGCTGTTTGCCAATCAAAAAAATTGTATGATTTCCTGTTCTCTGTCAATTTCTGAAAAAATGTTAAAATAATTTTAATATGCAGTATATACATATTCCATATTTAGTAACAGTTAATATATTTTAAATATTATTTATAGATATAGAAAACATATTATACATTATTTGTGTATGAGTATACTTGCATTCAGTCTGAAATCCATAAAGAAATCAGATTAGGATTTGCAATGTTGCAAAATTAATTATTATACAGAGGTATTTTGGATAAGGACACTATATAGTTTTTATAGTATGCTGATATTAATTGGTGTTTATGAATGAGTTCTCAAATAAATACAATTTCTAAAAAAAAAGGAGAAAAAATCGTCAAAAATAGTGACAAATATGTCAATGTGGTTACAGATTTCATTTGTCTTCCAAAATTTTTCCTTACACAATTGAAATGAGGTGCTTCGCTACACTGCTATTTTGTTTGACTTACAAAACATTGTACTTTACTAAAAAGAAACTCATCTTCTTGCCTTCTTGAAAAAAAATTCTTGCAGCCTACTGTGCTACTTATTAGCAACCCAAGCACAGTCTTTTTATGCAATGGTTGTCTGCTTTACCACTGATTCCAAAGTAAAATCAAAGTTCTTTCGTAATTTGATAGTCAGAGAGTACATGCAACAGGAGATGACAGAATTGTAAAATTTTTCTTTCCATTTACATACTTCACAATCACCTCTAATCTTGTCACTTTACATTTAAAGACAATCCAAACTGGATTGTAAAATTGTTTGCAATATTTCAACTCGAGGAAAAAAATTACTAATAAATATTTCAAAATATGTTCTGTGGTTGGCATAGATAGGCGACTATCAAGTTTTTGCTTGGTAATGTGCATCAGAAAAGAAGGATCAGAACCACAGTGAACAACAAGAGGCCTCAACATCTCTTTAACGCAAATTTTATATTCGTTTTCTCTTCACATTTTTTATCCTTTCTGCAACTAAAAGCCCATCATCTATTTGCCTTTCTGTAGAGATTTTTGTATTTACAGGAGCAACAGAAAATTTTCTCAGAAATGTCTCATTGCATGAGTATGTGTTCATTTGGACTAAGTGGGACCAAGTCCCATGTAACTATTCTTCATTCAACGCTTGTTCTGTCAACTCAGGATACACTCTGATCATCCTCTGATATATCCTCTGATAATCCTATTTCTTCTCTCTTTTCCTTTTTTACTTTAAAATATATTTTTCTTAGGGAGGATGGCAGAAGTATGTAGGATTTCAGCTCAGGTACACTTCTTTCAGCTCTGGAAACATTTTCCCAGAGAACACTTGGATTGATCTTTCTTTTCCACATTGCACCACACCAAGAGTCTTACTCATTCTGTTATTGAACAGTGCACTGTTTCTTAGGTCTTTAGCAACTGGTGCCTTCTTACCTTATAGAATTAATTACTTTTATTTGTGTTTGTATTCAGGACCTTTCATTTTTTGCTGTTGACTTTACACCATTTCTGTTATTCCAGTCCCAGAAGTCATCCCTTACTCTGCATTTATGATGGCTCATAACCTTGTGCCAGGCTTTTTCTGCCAACAGCACAGATGAGACACTGTACTTAAACAGTCCCTAAGGAGCTACTTTAGGAAACTCCTTTGTACTGTCCGCTACTCCTCCCTCCTCTCTTAAGTAGTTAGTTTTTCATCTAACTTAGAAATTTAAACCTAAAGGTATAAGATCTACTCCATTTGCCTAGAAAATGAAATACAGAGTTTTCCATCTGAGCTAATAATTGCACTGCTAACCAATGCTATAGTGAGTTCTAACGATATATGATCTACTTTATTTGCAGAGAAAATAATTTCAAAGAAAAGCTCTGTATTGCGTTTGGTCTATTCTACCTTTGGTGATGACATATTTCAGTTTATTCTATCTTCTTTTTTCATCACATGTATTTACATAATCTTTCAGAATTTGTAGCTTTGGTTATGACTGAAACTAAATAAAACTTTTGTCAGTAAAACACAGACATTATATTATCTAGTCCTATAAATATGATTACCTATGAAAAAATTTTTAGAATTACTGGGGTTTCTTCTGTAGCTGTAAATAACTTCTGCCTGTGAAGGCATAGTCTCTTCCCTCAAATTGCGATTTTGCTAAAGAAAGTCCAAGACTCTAGGTAGAGATGAAGTAACTTCCTAAATGGCAAATTCTATGGGGCAATCTGTCATCTCAGTGGGCTTTTGGCATGCTGTTTGCTGTCACAAACTCTTTGTGTAAGATAGGAGAGGGAGAGTCCCAAGGGATGAGAAAAGGCCCCAAGGTACTGTTTGCTACAACACAAGCATTAGCCTTCGAAACTGAGCTATAGTGCAACGTAGTAAATTATCACTTAAATGTCTCCAGGGGTTTCAGTTAAAAGTAGAATTTGGGCCCCTTTCCTGCTCGGCAGAACCCTCCAAAACATAGCCTAGTCTCTCCACCTCCCCACAGTAGTAGCTGTGTTTCAGTGGTGAGCAATGTACAAACTCTGGAGAACAATATAACACTATGCTGAGTAAAGGTCACTATTGATCATCAGGGACCATGGCTCTATACATGGTATAAACAGTCATATACCATCAGTCAAAGTTTACATGGAAAATAATGAGACTAGATATACATTCCAATAGGTTAAAGTTAAAAGTGTGTCTGGTGGTAGAAAATTCCTGGATTCTGACAGAATTTAACTTTTCATTTTTGATCTCCATAGGGGGATGTAAAAGAGTGATGACTTTTTTTTCCACTGCTGAAGTTGTTAGATCCTAAATTTCTAGCTGCCCATACTGACACCTTTTCAAGGACCCTATGAGAACAATTTAATCGTGTCTTTCAGCAGAAAAACGGACTCCATTAGATTGCAGTGGCCCAGAGGACCAAGAGCAGCTGTTAAAATGCAATCAGTGTTGAGCTCATATAAATTGTTATAAAAGTTCTTTCACTGTTTCTCTATTTAAACTTGCTAAAGTACATCCAGTAAATGCATCCAACCTCTCCTTTAGATGCTTACTCCTACTAGGGTTATGAAAGAGGGTCTCTCTGTAGAAGTCTTTGTGTTAGTCTTTTATCCTTGGTAAAGTTCCAACAGCTCTGAAAATGGCAATTATTAATTCACTGTGAAAAAAGTACCACTTCTTTCTTGATATTCTGATTCATTTTATTCCAGTTTCTAACCTGCTGTTTCTGGAAAAAGCCTTTTTGATAAAGTGAAGGCTGAGGACGTTTGAGACAGACTTTGACAAAATTAGGTGTTATATGTGACAAGTTTCAGTTGGTGTTTGTTTAAGCTAGGGGGTAGACCACAACGACTCCGTTTGGTAGCTCAGGTTTGCATTGACAAAAGAGTATTTAGCTGCTTGACTCTTCTCTAGAGGCTAATCACCGCTGGGAGTTTGGCACCTCATACCTCCACTGAGCAGGCCAATGCACACACAAGCATTGCACTCATCTGACTGAAATCACAAAACAGGGCTGGAAAGTACTTAAGAAGTTCCTGGCAAATGCAGGCTATTATCCCAAACTGAAAATTAGTTCCCCTCATCAGGCTCTCCAAGACTGTAGAAACTGCAGTCACGGTCTGACCATATGGATTGGTTGCAAAACTGTAGGATAGGCTGTGAATTTAGGCAACTACCTAAGGAAAAGGTTTTCTTTGTCAAGACTTATTTTAGGTTAAATTTGAAATAGCTTATGCTTCCTTTGCTGGGCAGGTAAGATACCTGGATTTGCCTGGTATTTACCTGAGGCTAAGAAACACAGCTGGATGGTTGCTGGAAAGCTGCTGACACACAGTAACTGGTTCATATACCCAGAATTGCAACTGTTATCTATTAATTTGGAGTTTGACTGAAATAAACATGAAACTGTTTTCACAGGAACTGATGGGCTACCTTCAAGTAATAGTCCGATGATGATAAAGAAGATCCATTTCTTAGGCACCAACTTTGACTTGGAAAATCCAGCACTCTCTAACACCTGCAGTGATCTTAGGCAGTGCTTTTCTCAGGTCCTCAGATGTACATGTCACTGATTTTGGGGATGTAACTAAATGGCTTTGAAAATCCTGACCAGCACGCCTCTGTGCTCAGTGCCAACTCTATTGAATGGGTCATTAGTAAAGTCTTATGTTATAGTAGATCTGCAGGACTAATAAGGTGCTGTGTTGCTGAGGGCTCTATGAATAGCTAAGGCAGATAACCAAGACAGAGTACTGCTCAGCTGAGAAGTATTTAAAGGTAAAGTTTCCTTGTAATTAGAAACTCCCAGGGTGAATCCAACTGCTAAAAGCAATTCTGAAACACTTCAAGTTTTCCTCCTTTGCATCTTTCAAAATTCAAGTGCTTGTGTTATTTGTATCCCACCACAATTTTTGATAGAGTGAATTCTGAGACTCTATTTCATGACTCCCTGATCGTATTAAACGGTAGTGGTGAATTCTGTGTGCCTCTGCTCAGGCTCAGAAAAGCTGTGCCATTGCAGCCTTCTAGGCACAAGCTATAATACCCTTATTGTCTGTCACAGTATTTTTGTTTGCTTGCAGGTAAAGGAAAACTTTTACGTTTGTCTACTGACATTTACTGATAATCCTGGTGAGGCAAAGGGCATTCCTGTATATGACTTAGTTCAAAACCAGTTGCATATCAGTCCTTCTGACACCTGTGGGGATTGAGTTACCAGATCAAAGCTCAGGACATATTTTGCTCTTTGTGGTTGCTTCACTCAGTCAGAAATAATTTGTAGAAGACCTTTAGGGTACCTTAAGTGGAGCACAACTGCATTGATTGGGAAGATATGCATGCTTTTGTGAGCATACCTGTGCAGATTTCAAAGCGCAAGGTATTCAGATCAGGGATTTCCTGGAGGAATACCAGTGAACTACGTGGGTGTACACATTCCTGTACACCTGGAGAGACATCTATGGGCTGTGAGCATAGCTAAAACGGAAAAACTCTCAGTATTCTAAGGGGAAAAAGAAAGGGAAAAAATGGGAATCTAACATGAAGACTATTAGTGCTGCATTTAGTGGGTAACCAGGAGGGCACAGGACAGGACAGGGTGTTTCCTTTCTTCTCTACTGATCTTGATCGTTGCTGGCTTAAACAGTGAACATTCTCAGAAGAGAAAGGAAAGGGTTGGTAACAGTGTGTGGGACAGTCTGTCTATTTCAATAACAGAAATCCACGGTCAGGTGAAGAGATTCCAGGATTTCCTCATTTGTTGAAATGTTGCAGTACACCTAGAAGAGCTGGTGACAAAAAGAAAGGAACTAGCGGACACCACTCCTTTCATCCAGCCATGCACCCAGTTCCCGTGGACTAAAGAGAGCTATTATATCAATTTTATTAAAGGAGGGAAGCCTTCTGCAAAACTCATCAGTTTTTGAGCTTTGGGGGTTGAGAGGCGAGAGGTACTTTTTAAAGGATGGGGAATCAATTTGTTATTGTGTAGCCATTTTTCACTTATGAAAAGTATGATTTACAATGATAACTATGTACCCAGAACTTGGAGTGAGTGATTAAAAGACTCTTTAAAATGACATAATTACATTTACCCCTTTTCCAATAAAAACATTGTCCAATAAAATAAAATTATGGTTGTGATATGAAAGCATTGTTTATAAAGAATTCTGAGTCAGAACACAGGAAAACTAAAAGAGGAGTAATAGAAAATTTCTGAGTAGTAGAAAATTTAGAAAATTTATATTTTTCACTTCCTCAGATATGAGAATGCCTAAATTACTACTCCAGCACATTTAATGTATGTGATGTTCAGTTTAGAAATTTGTGATTCTTTTAGCAAATGGAAATTTAATGTAAATAAAGCAGTCAGATCATAGGCAATGATGGCTAGAAATAGCATTCTAAATATTTTAATAGTGACATTCCAGAGATGTTTACCTTTGTGAAGATAAGCAGAACATATACAAAAAATGAATGAACAACAATCTGCGTTCCATCATTAAAATGAACTTTACAGATGACTTGCCCTTGGACTCTGAGACAGGTTCTTTTTTTAGAGCACAGTCTGCAGAACCAGAAAATAAAGACAAAACCAGCCTGTTTTCAACCTCTCAGGGACCAAATACCACACAGAAAGTGTTTTGTGTTTTTGTATTTCTTTTTAAATGCTTAGTTTAGTTATTAGAACACCAGTTCTTTGTTCTCCTTCTCAAGTATTTTGTATCAGTTCTGTGGTTTGAAGTGATACTTAAAATGTCTGTAACTTCATTACACATACAGAGAATTCATGCCAAAAGCCTTTTGGATAGATATACTGTGTCTCTTTTATACCACTGCTGCATGATAAAGAGAAAGCAAGACACTTTTGAGGTATCTGCATTATCATTCTCAGAACCTACTTTCATCCATCCTATCCACCACTGCAATTTTTACACATCTGGGCTGTTGTACACCAGAGCGAGCTAACCTGATATCCCTTGGCATTAAGGCCCCTTTTATTACATTTGCTGAGAATAGAGTCTAATACAATTTTATCAATAACTGTTTCAAGGACTCCAGACCTTGGGAAAGTACCATCCAGAGGACCTATGTCTGGTCAATCTTTTCCAGTGTCAAGGAAAATCAGTCAACAAAAGCAATGTGTGAACAAAGAAGTGAGGATCATCAGACTCTCAGGGCTCCAGCCATATTCTAGGTGAGATATAAGACTGAATCCCTCATTAGTGATCATTAGGCAAGCATCTACACTGTGCTGGACAGCAGCTGTCAGTGTGTCATAGATGCCAAAATTGTTTGTTCATATACAGCACCACCATGCCTGAGTGACCCTGTAGCTGACTTGGTCGTAACTCTGAAGATATTCCCTAGGGAAATGGAAAATCCACCCAGTGAACATGATCCAAAGAACTGCCCCTCACAGTACAGGTGAAGCCCAGCAGCCCCCAGCTATGGCTTCTGGTTGAATCAGGAGGAGGCAGCAGGAAACACCTTGAGACATTCTTAAAAGGTTCCAAGCAGCCAGCATCTACAGGGAACCTGAATTCACCTTGAGTTTAAGCAGTCAGTATCTTGCATGTCTTGTTAACACTCCCAGATACAAACTACTTTGCTCTTTGGTTTAACAGCTAAAGAATTACATTTAACCTACAGAAATACAAAACCTACATTTTACCATGCAGAAGAAGGCAATTTAGACCAAATCCAGAACAGTGCCTTGTCATCTAGTCAAAAGCAAGGAGAAATATACACAGGGCTTCAGCAACCTCCTGTGTTACAGTTCAGCACAAAGTAGCAAAAAAAAAAAAAAAAAAAAAAGAGTTGACACCAAAATATGGCAAAATTTAGTAGTGTCCTTTGAGAGTGTCCTGAAGACTATATTATTTTTCTTTTTTTTTTTTTTTTTTTTGTTTTGTTTTGTTTGTTAGTTGGTTTTTCTAAAAATGTATTTATTTTTATTAGCTGACCAATTCAGGAAAGAGAGTATAAACTCTAGCTTTGGTTTGTCAGTGAAAAAAGACTACAATACATAAAAATTCCATGTGGAATTCAGACTAGCCTGTCCTCGGGGAGACATCTGTCTGCTCCCTTGCTTGGGCACACAGTGTGCATACCAGCAGCCTGTGCTCCTCAGTGGCTTTGAATTAATACTTTCACTAAATAACACAATAATGCTTTAGGTATTAATGGGTCACTTTAGCCAACTTCAGTAAGTGAAAGAATGAAATTTGTCATGTTCCAAAATAAAACTGAAATTCTTTGAACTGCTGGCAATACTGGAAATAAGTGAAGTTCATAACGACTGTATATCCAAAACCCAAACAAAGACAGGCTCTGAGACACGCCCAGTTGCATTTTCAGGTAACAATTTTGTCACAGTGTTTCTCTTGCTTTAAGTATCTGTGTTCTGCCTCTCTTCTGTGAGTCGCTCACAGATTTGTACCCAGCCTCAGGAAATTCCTGAAGGTTCCCAAAGAGAGCTGTCTTTCCAGCTCTTGTGTTTGTGCCTTTGACCTTCCTTATATCTTGCTGTTGCCTTTCTCCATCTGTATTTGTGTGTGTCTGCATGCACATGCACAAACTTCTTACGCAGGCTGGGGGACAAGTGGCAAGTGCTGTGACGTGGAGGTTTCATGTGGAAGGAAGGGCCACTTGCCACCAGTGCACCAAGTGTGCAGGCTGCAGCTGGCAATGGACAAGCATTAGCTAGCCCCAAGCGTTCAACTGTTTTATGGTTTGCTCTTCCTGAGATGGTAGAAACACAGATTACGCATTAAGAATTCAAACCTCCTCAAACAGACTTTCTCTTTTTTTACTTCGTCTTCACAGACTTTCAGGAATAGTCCACAACCACAAACAGATAACCATGGGGCTACATCTAGCAAAACTGTAAAAAAAAGTCCTTCAGAAATATTGTATCCATCACATTGGGATATGAGTGCAACAGGGTTTGTAGACAAGGCCAAGATATTTTACAAGATCCATTTGTACTGTAAAGAAACCAAAATACTAAGACCACTCAAGCCTCACTTCTGATTCACGATAGAAAGGAGACATAAAATTAAGTACAAGCTGGTAATAATTGCTCCGAGTTTAATTTAGTTATGGGACTACTTTAATTACTGGACCAATCTATTATAAAAATCTGGATATTATTTGTGGTCAGAACAAGATAGGTAGGAAATAGGAAATTACCAAAGTTGCTACCTCTTGAGAGTGATACAAGGAAAAGTTGTTGCTTGTGGAAATCTGAGGGTTTATATCATAATTGGTCTTCATGTACTTGGACAAAATCAGCAGAAAATTTGTCAAGGAAATTCTAAGTATATTTTCCTCTTGATAGAAAATCACGTGTTTTGTTCACTTAGAATGATAACTGCTCTAAGGAAACAACTAAGTTCTACACAGAATCTTATGTGACAATATAGGTAGCTTAGGAAAAAGTTAATAATCTTGATAGATACACACTTTTTAATTTTAATTTATTATGCATTATGACATAGCATTTGCATGTTCTCATACTGGATCTGAATCAGATTTCTGATGCATTAGAGTCTGAGTTATTAATTAAGGTGCATTATTAAACATAGCGTTATTAAAGTAGATCATAGTAACGTGAGCCCTAGGACAAGGAAACTCACTATGATTTATGTACCTTCTGGTTTAAGTGACTTTTTTTTTTTTCCAGATTATCATGTGAAAGTTTTCTCTGGCTCCTTTTTTTTCTCTGTGCAAGCTAAAACTTCACTTTTGCTTTTGAAGATTCTCACCATGGGACCATTTTGTGCTGTAATTTGGCAGAGATTCTTTCTGAGTAGGAGGTTTGGACTTGTTTCCAGGAAAACTGAGATATTCTTTTTTTTGCTTTTGTTAAATTTTGGTATTTTGCTAACCTTTTTGATGAGTACATAGGGACTTTCAAGAATAGCTTTTCTCATGGAAATGGAAAAATTTCTGTTCTCTGCCATATATGGGAGTGGGAAGGAAGAAAATTATCCTCATTGAAAACCAATAAGTGAACAAATGAATTTATAGAAGTGTCTGGAATTCATATCCCTGCAAAGTAGTTGATTTTACTTTTATGAACTTCTTCTCACATATTTCTTATTTTTCTAAGCTATTCTCAGTCATTCCTGAAAAAGAATAATACTTCCTAGTCATTAAGAAATTTTCTATATCACACTCACGAATTAAAAGCTAAACTGGGGATAAAGTACAGAATTTCTGCCATAATTTCATTATTGTTTTTCATGCATATAGTAGCAAATCTCTCCAAAACAAGGAAGTAAATTTATGAAAATATATAGATGGCTATATCTAACCACTGAATGCTCTCCTCCTTGTTGAATCAGAGGTTAAGCTTGACTCCCATTTCATTCCTTGACAATGTTGTGCTGATATGGCCTTAGAGATTTTTTGTCTTTCAGTTGGCTCACCTGAAAAAAATGCCTGTTGAAGAAGCAAAAGTTAGGAAAAATGTTTTCTAAACTGTATTGAAATATTTCTATGTAAAGTAAAGTATGTGAAAGACCACTCCATGGTACAGTAAGTGCATTAAGAGAAAAGATTCATTTCAGTTGTACAACAGAATGAAAATATTTCAGTTGGTGATGGGGTCAATAAAAGATAACCTTTGCTCATACACAAATTCCTTGTCCAAGTAATTGCACTCTGCTTAAGCTTGTATCTCTGGGATCATGTGGAAACTCATTCCTCAAAAGCTCAGCAAACTCTAGAACTTCTCTAAGACCTTGTGAAGGGTGATTTTTCTTTTCACAGCTTGATTAGCCTCAGATATGAGCAGATTATTCTCCTTCACTGCCCAAGACTTGCTAGATGGGATTTCAAATTCAACTGACAACAATAGACTAACTTCTTTTGGAATTAAGAGCATTACTTTTAACTATCATATTAAATATCATCATCCCCAGAAGAGTAGAGTATATCAAACTTTTCCTTTATTCACTTTTCAGATAACTCCTAGACTACTAACTCCACTTCTGTCATTCTGTGTGTTCTCTGTACAGTCCTGAGTCTCGGGTTCCTGGAGTTCACAAAAGATAATTTTAATTAGAACTTGTACGTTGTTCAAATTCTTATAAATTGAAATATATTCAAATTGCCTCCTAAAAATGCTTAAGCTATCTGAGTTTACCTCTAGAGGAACAATATAAAACATGAATAGTACTGATCAGAACTGATCAGAACTCACTCTGAGGCACTGGAGCATCAACACCTTGATCTACAGTTAAAATACATACCTTAAGCATTCTTAGCTTAAAGTAAATTTCTTTTCTAATGTAATTTGTAGGTTTCCAGCAAAACTGTCCTGGAGAAGCTTTAATTCCAAAGCATTTTTTAGAAAGCAATTTTAATCAGGACATCAGGGTTATTCCAAAATTTCTGTAGAATGTGTAATGAAATCATTAATGTCCAGATAGATATCTGAGGCAGTGACAGTACATTTCATTGGCTACGTAGTGGGAAGCAGAAGATTGGAGTTTTCTTTCATTTACACTGTTAGAAACCAGAAATTTTCTGTATGATGTAGAAGAAATGGCAAGATAACTTCAAAGAGAATAAACTGAATACTTTCTAACAGACTAGCACCTAGTCTGGAAAAAGTAAAAGTTTTTGATGTTTAATTGAGGCTGAGATATGGCAGCAAAACTGTAATTCTGCAAATCCTAAAATAGTGCAAGATAACTTGAAAAAATACATTGTGAATGTATCATTAATAATACAGTAAATGTAGACATCATCATTTTCAACCCTTAATGCTAAATATGTGAACTTTTATCTATAACAGAGTGGAGCATTTTTAAAACATCAAGATGACTGAGTTCTAAAATTACCTTTGTGCATTTATGCTTGGATTCGTCCTTTATAGGTTATCTAAAGTATGTGCTACCGACTGCTTTCTAAACACATTCAGAACTTGTTTCAAAGTCTTTGAGTCTGGTCTTGAAAGCTGTGTTTTGTGTAGCACACAGCATTGTCATCTGGGAGCGCAGTGATCCCTGTCTGCTGCCTGGGTATCATTTAGGTATCAGCTCTGTCTGGGCACAGCAAAGCTTTCTACAGTCCCATCCTTCTGTTTTTAATTGTGAGATGTATTACCTGACTTATGATAATAGAGCTACACTGAAAAATCCTAGTGGTACTTAACTGTTCCAGTCATATGACATCTTATTCGAAGATGTCAGTAAATTCTTTCAACATCGCTACTTCTAAAGAAAAAAATTAAATATTCACTGAGTTACAAGAACCCATATGATTTACAAAATTGTCCTTCAAGGCTGTGTGTACATTTTGCCCAAAATGTATTGCTTGGCATTCTTCAGCAAATATGTATTACTGCCTTTTCTCTTTTCTGGAATTACTTCTTCATGTATAGTCATGAAAATAAATTCTATTATGGAGCAATGATTTTCCACTCTGCAGACTTATAGGATGTGAGAGAGCTTCTTACTTGTGAACTATGATGTATTTCAGGAATGTTGGCTGCCAGCACAGAATGTGTTCACCTTGGAGCTGGAGGTTTTCTGCTGAACACATCAATAAAATGATCTTTTAACAGCTGACCATTCCAGCACCCAGGTGTTCTGTACATGCATCCTGTTTCTCACACCAAAATAATTTCAAGTATCAGGGTTCTTTATTGAAATCGTGGCCAACCATATTAAGATATAATTTCAGGTAATTATAAATGGAAATAATATTTATAAAATACCTGCCTAACTAAAGTTCATGCTGCTGTACAAAATCCATGTTTTCCTATGAGATCAGTCAGCTCCTTTAGTTTAATGAACCATTTGTTGGCAGATTCGTAAAGTGATACAGGTTCTGCAGGTCCAAGTAGTTTTCTGCCAAGGAAATAATTTCGCTGTTTCAGATAAGAAGTGCTAAAATTCTTAACCAAAATGTTATTTGGGAATGCTGGCCTTGTCAAGTTTGCTGCATTCTGCTTGAAACACATCTATTGTGCACACTTTATTTGCACTGGAGTGCGACAGCTCTCTCTGCTGTCTTTTGCAGCTGGCCAGCCCCATCTGTGGTCAGTGGCCAAGGATTTGTCTAAAGGAAAACATCCTGTAATTGGGTTAGGACAACCCCCATTATCAATACAGGCTGGGGATGAACAGATTGAGAGCAGCTCTGCCCAGAAGGACTTGGGGGTGCTGGTGAGGGAGAGGCTGGACATGACCCAGCCATGTGCACTCCCAGCCCAGAGAGCCAATTGGATCCTGGGCTGCATCCAAAGCAGGGTGGGCAGCAGGGCCAGGGAGGGGATTCTGCCCCTCTGCTCTGCTCTGGGGAGACCCCACCTGCAGTGCTGCATCCAGCTCTGGGGTGCCAGCACAGGAAGGACATGGACCTGCTGGAGTGAGTCCAGAGGAGGTCCACCTAGATTAGAGGGATGGAGCACCTCCCCTATAAGGAAAGGCTGAGAGAGTTGGAGTCACTCATCTTGGGGAAGAGAAGGCTCTGGGGACACCTCCTTATGGCCTTTCAGTATTAAAGGATTCCTATGAGAAAGGTGGGGATAGACTTTTTGCTGGGCCTGTTGGGATAGGAGAAGGGATAATGGTTTTAAATTAAAAGACAGTACATTCAGACTAGATAAAAGGAAGAAATTTTTACCGTGAGGGTGTTAAAGCACTAGAACACCCAGAGAGGTGGTGGATGCCCCATCCCTGAAAGCATCCAAGGTCAGGTTGAATGGGTCTCTAAGCAACCTGATCTAAATGAAGGTGTCCCTGTTCTTTGCAGGGAAGTTGGACCAGATGGCCTTTAAAGGTCCCTTCCAACCCAAACTATTCTGATTTTCTGAATCTATGATCATATGAAATGTATCTGCTTGGCCAATAGCAAATTGAGCTGGAAAACTTTTTGAATCAGGATTTGATTTTGAACAACTGTTAAAATATTATTTTAGTGAGCCTGGTGTTCTGAAGAAGTATTGCTTGAATCGAAAACAGTTCATGCTTAAACTTGAAGCAGACTATTCCTGCAATACTCTTCCCTTGAGTTTAGCATCACAAGATAAAAAAAACAAAGAGCAACTTTGGACTATGCCTCTCTTTGAGACTTTTGAGTCATTGGCAGCCTAATTTTGTTTAGGAAAGAAAAAATTAAGCCTCTTGATGCAATTTCTAATATTTCTACTGAAATGAAGAGTCAAGTAAGGGGAAAGATTGAAAATTTTCCAGTAAGATGGGGTCTAATTAACGATCACTCCATAATTAAGACATGAAAGGAATGCAAGAGAATGGTAGATCTGAAGTGCATATTGTTTTCAAACATTATCTTAGGATTCATGGCAGAAAATTCCTCAGTGACAAGCAGGACCAGACATCACATGCACAAATACGTTCACCGGGCAGTGAGAGACACCTCCCTGCCCAGCAGAAGCACCAGGACCAGAGGAAGTGAGTCATGACTCACTTTCCAAGGATCAGTATGAAACAAAAGGGCCAGCAAGTGGGGTTGACAGCTGCAGCTATTGATGTCAAGGGCCCAGAAAAATATTCTGTTTCCCAGGATGGCACACTGCTTGTGTTCTTTCCGCTTCTGATGACTCACATCTTTGTCTTCTGATGCTTACAGGTTTGATAGAGCCTAGACACAAACCAAATGTTTCAACGCAGCCGGGAAAGTGAAGATGTCCTAGATTTGATGTTGCTGATACCTACAATTACTTGGTAAGGAAGACAAAGTTAGCCAAAGATACACCTAATCATAGTCACAGAAGTAAATCCTATCCTCTGTCAAAACCACAGCATACCAAAGACTAAACAACCCTCCTGACAGTCTCCTTGCTGCACAGTATTGTATGAAATGTTGGACTTCAGTACCAGACAATCCTGAGCCTTCTGTACTTTGTTACCTGCCAAGTAGGAATGCATGAATGAATTTGAGCTTCTTGTGTCTTAAGCAAATTGTTCAAAAATACTTAGATTTAGTCCTGCTGAAATTTTTGTTATTTTCACCTTGTCATTTTAACTTGTAGATTTGTAATCTTTTGAATGGAAGAAAATATAAATATGAGATGTTTGGTCCTGTATGAATGAATGTTTTACATTGGTGAAAATAATAGATTTTTCCTTCTTGGATCTAGTTATTACACTGATTTCTTGTAATAAGGGAACAAATTGATCCAGCTCACAGTACAGTTGGATATGCTGGCAGTGTGACCATAGCCAGTGTTAGCATAGAATGCCTACATTATTTGCAGAGACAGCCAAAAGCAGAGCTGGAGAGACAGAATGGAGACAACCATGAGAGTGACTGCCAGATACGTCTTTAAGAAATTTCTATTGAATTATTGTGATTTGATTTTTTTTTTTCACAGATGACTTCTTTCAACTTTATCTAACATTAGTTGAATATTTTAGAAATGAAGCCTTCTGAAAAACAAACCCCAAACCAAAGCAATCAACCATACAAAATAAACTAACCAACCAACCAACCAAAAACCATTAAAAAACCCCCATGTGGTTTTAAACCCTCATATTTGTAAAGAGTATGGAATGACTGTAACTGATACAGCAGTGCTTTCCTGAGCTGCTCATGTGCTGCAGCTCTCAGTACATGTGCCAATGGATATTTTTTCATCTCTTTAGCTGTGACCTAATATTCCCACAACTTTGTTAACCTCACTAGTCTTTTTAAACAGCATTCCCAAATATGTTTATTTGGTAAATCCACACTCTTCACAGCAATATTGAAAACTCTTGATCCAGAGGATTTCTCTAGCTTTCTGTTTTGCCTCATCAACCCAGGTAGTCTGTTGACTGTAGCCAGCAGTTCTAATAATCAGGATTCATCTTGTAAATTAAGTTTTGCTTAAAACTTTCGAGTGCTTCCATTAACAATGTATTTCAGGAAATATTTCAAATACAAACATCTGGGATGTTTGATTTGGATTTTTTTTCAAATTAATGAATCCATTCATTTGGGATTCATTTCGAAGTCTTCATATTTCTTTTGATTACAATGACCCAGGAGCAACCTATAATAATGGCTTTAGTTACAGACATAAAAACTAGTATCTTAGTGCCGTCATAGCACTGATAACTGTAAAGCACTCACAAATTTAGGATTTTTTTCAAAGGCATAATTTACTGAATGGACTGGACGTCCTGACTTAATCCTGGAGCTGATGAGAATGTAGGTTTCTGAGAGAGTTTTAGCTGGACTGCCAGCTGTTTTCATGTCTGCTATTGGCTGTTTTAAAATACACTTCTATTCATTCTGATATTAAGCAATAACACGTGATTTTTTGTTCCCTATTAATTATTCTTTTTTTTCCCAGCCTAATTAAAACTGTTAGAATATAGGGATACTGAAGGCAGAGTAAAAATGTTGAAAACATTTCTATAATATATTTTGTTAAGGAGCAAGTTTGAAACATCAGTATTTACCTAAATTTGGTACATGCAAGTTAAAGTATTTCTGAAGCCTTGCAGGCAGAGAGGCAGTATAGCATTTCTTGCCCGTCCTTTTTCTCTCTGGCATCTCCTGTCCCTCTTGTTTGTATCCTTTTGCCTTCAGCTTGATTTTCATGTTCAGGAGCACAAAGGCAGATTAAAGATAATTTCAGTGTTTTGTACACTTTTTCAAGGTTGGGAAGCTAATTATGGGCCTTTCTACATTTCACATCAGGATGTAGCAAGGGCTGTTTGCTCCCTGAGAGCTGGAAAGCTGGCAGGTGAGAGCAATAGCACAGCCAGGTGGGCAGAATTCAATGAGGCAGTGCCAGTCCCACCACCACTGGCAAGAGAGCAGGATAGACCTAGAGGTGGCAGACAGTTCCGGTCCAGAGCTTGGGTCATATCATCCAGCAAATGTGTGATGATGGGGCAGGTCTGAAGTCTGTAAGCCAGGAAGGCAGGCAGCAGGTCAGGGTGAGAATCAGGGCTAATGATCACCAGGTGGATTCATGGTGATGAGGTGGCTCTGAAGTCAAGCTGTGTGCCAGCCTTGGGGTTAGATCAGTGAGCTGAGCAAGGCAGGGCTGTGAGAAGCTGGAGCCCAGCACTGCTGGGGCATTACTGGAACAGGGACTGATGGTCCCAAAGGGGTTAAAAGGGATCCTGGGCTGTGGGCCAGGTGGGGGCAGCCCCAGGCATCCAGTCAGTGCAGGTAAGGTGTACTGATGTCCTCCAGACACTGACATCACTTACTTTAACAGAGTATGATAAAAAGAGGAATGAAAAGTCTAAAGAATCAGACAATTCTGTAAGTGTCCTATAAAGGCAAGTAAGAGCACCTGGGTTTTGGATGATTAGTGACTAAGCATCCCTTGCTCACCACGCTTGGAAAAGAAGCCCAGTTCAGTGAAATAAGTAAGGATTTTTCCAAACCCTTTCCTTTCTCAGGATCTCTTAGGAACTCTGATATCTTGCCACCCAAGTTTGCCATAAGGTTTTCTCATTGCCCAGTGTTTAATAACAGAACAAATGAGTAGAAAACCTGTGACTGTTCCATTTGGAGAGGAGACAGATGAGAGGATCATCTGGAAAAGTGTCACAGAATTACGAAAATAATTGAGACGTGACGGACCTGGTCATTTATATGTACAAAGCAGAGGTCTCTCAAAGGAACAGTAGGAGACTGTTTCAAGTAAACAAAAAGAATAAAAAATACTTCTTTACACTATAGGCACTAAACTACTGGCCACTGACACTACAGACTGTTGCGTGCATAGAGAGAGCATTAGCTGGTTCTGTATATGACCAGTGCATATGTGGAATATGGGGAGGAGTGACAGAGGGTTGATCCCTGCTTTATCTGCTCTGGATGTTGGGACATTGCAAGGCAAATGCACCTCACAATATGGCATGGTCACATCCCTTCCGTACGTACTCACTCCTTCAGCCACGGCTGGGGGGAGACTTCTCTGCTTTGTCCAACAGAGCACTTCTTATGCTGACGCTTTGACTCCTTTCCTTAACTCTTTCCCACCACAACTAATCTGAAAACTTCAGGTCCATCGTCTGGATTTAAACTCATCAGGGAAGTCAAAAAGAATGTGCACACCTGTAGCACTGGCAGAATATCATGGAATGATAGAATGTCAGGGTTGGCAGGCACCTTAAAGATCATCTGGTTCCAAGTCCTCTGCCATGGGTAGGGACACCTTTTACTAGGGCAGTAGAAGGTTATTATTATGTGATCAGATGTCCACACTGAAACACTGTATTATGATCAGCTTTCACTGCTCTTAATTCTTCCCTAACTTCATACAATGACTGCTAAAGTGACACAATGACCTGCTGGAGCTGTATTCTGGGTAGGTACTTCAAATCTAACTCTATTCACATATGGCAATTGTGTGAGATAAATATTTATGACAGAGAGCTGATAACAGGTGCAAGAAAAAAGAACGAGAGATATTAAAGGAAGACTTGTGAACTGCAGCAAAAGAAGAGGCAAAATGGACAGAGTTCATGAAGAGCAGAGTCAAGCAAAATAAGGAGGATGATGAAGCAGGCAATATTTCCCCCACTTCTACCTGAAGCCGTGGAAGAGCCTTTCTTCCTAATAAGTGTCTTAAGTATCTCTTCCCTATGCGTTCTGGCTCTGCATAGTGGAAGATTTAGTCTTTTCTGTCTTTTAACCTTGAATCTGTGGGAGGTAGGATTATACAGTGGCCATCATATATGGGCCAAGCAGTCCTGAGATAGGAACAGGACCTATATCCAATCTTTGTTCTTCTTATTATTGCAAGTGGCAAGTTAAGAAAGTTCCCTTTCTTACAATTATTTTACAATAAATAATGCTAGACTAAAATGAAACCTGATGAAGCAACTATTCACTCTTTAAAGGAGAGGTTTTTTTATGGGTTTCAGGTAAGAATAATAACTTCGTCTAATCATTTCATACAAAGAACAGTCCTTGCAGCGTCTTTTTTGGGGAAAAGAATCCCATCACAAACCAACACCAAGAAACCCAAAGAAACAGGAAAAAGTAAAGCTTTTAAAAGTGTTGTATTTAATATGGAAATAGATTTTATCTTATTTAAAAACATTTTATTATCTTGCATGTTTATTGATTAGATAGAGGAAAATTTGATGAGTTTGTTGTCTTAATTTACTCAGATGGGTAAGTCAATGAGTGAACCAGCAACATGGTTGCTTACTTTCTCAAACAGCCTTCACTAATGGGCCAAAGTGGGCTTACTTTTGGCTGAGGGAAAATATTTGCAGAAAGAATTAGTGGTCAGCCACTGTGTGCAGCACCAGGAGTCAGCCATCTGGATTTTGCATCAGGTGCCCAAAGAAAGAAGAGAAAAATTCTTTGTCCTACATAAATCTCCGGAGCAAGTTTTGTCCAGATCCTCAGTCGGATGTTGCTTTGGATGCCACAGAAAGCTTACCTTCAGTTGTTTGTTTGTGTTGCCTGCTTCTGGATTTGCCATGATCCGAACATTCTGTTCCTATGGTTATACTGTTTGTTTTCTCTTCATTTGTCAAAGTAATAATGTCAGGAAATACTAACCTTCAGTGACCTACAGACATCTTCAAATCTTTCTTGTCAAGCCATACACAATCTCAGAGAACAAAGAACCCTCTCTTCAGTCCCATGCCTTTGCCAGAATATTTCTATGTTTCCTCGGAGGAACCACCAAGATATTCAAGGAGAAACTGCCAGATAAGACAAGCTGTCAATAAACACAGATCTCACTGATTCAATCAGGAGGGAGGAATTCTTTTGTGTCAGGTAGAATTGCTGCTTTCAAATCAAAAGTTTTAGTACCATCAGGAGCTACTGTCCAAGAAGCATCCACTGAGAGATTAAGGACTGAATGTGGGCAGTCCACTAAATCATTAATGCTGCTGGACTCTCTGGCCATCATTCCACAGGCACTGGTAAAATAAAGTTCAAGCACTATAACAGAGACTCCTTACTAGGATGACAACACAAAAGTATTTTTTTCTAATAATATTACCAGAAATAGCTGAGTTGTTATTTTTATCTTTTTTTTAAGTGACTCTAAAATTATGTTAAAACCATATGACTTGCAGAGATGAGCCTTAAAGACTAATTGCTGTCTTTTTCCAAACGCAGTTTATTGAAATCACCAGTGTAACTACGGAACACACAGAGCGCCTGTTTCTTGAGCAGATGTGCACACTTTTTTAAAATTACTAATTTATTTCTCTTTTTCTTTCCAGAGATAGAGTGCAAAAAAAAGGCAGGTAAACAGTGATTAGGAGCCAAATTTTGTGGAAGACTTTGCATTGCTTAAGCAGAGAACAGACAATGGACTTTGCACATCTGTATGTAAATCTAATTTCACACCTTAAGATCAAGCAGTACTTCAAGATTTTATGTGTATAGATATATGTGTTTACATACCAATTGTTACTGTTTTGATTCCCAAACTGATAATCTCCCTGGAATGTTAGTTGGTGACACTCTTGCTACTGCAGCCCTAAGACGATCTTAAATTTTAATGGATTTTGCACTGTTCTCATATATGACCAGCCACAGAATATAAGAGATATATGACTGTGCTTTCTAAGCCCTGTAGTAAAAATATCAGAACTTAGAATAATCACAAGCATAAAGTTAATAATTTGTGTTCTTGTGTACAGCTTGAAATGTGGCTGCTTTTCTGGAGCTATAAAATAGTTATGAAAGAAAAAAGCATCATTTTTCAAGGACTCAGGTTAAAGTTTTTCTTTGAAATGTATTGTATGAAAATAATATAATAACATTTAACATTTCTTTGGCACAGTGCCAGTGCATAATGACTCCCTTAAAAAGACCATCAATCTGGACATCTATTAGAAGTCTCTTTCCTGAATTATTTACACAGCTGAACAGTTAGTTTTCTTTTGTTGAGATGGGAACCTGCATATTCAGTGTTTATAAATGTAATTTGGGGCTGGAACAATTGAATTTTCCACAACTAATTACTTTGTGGTGCAGTAAGAAACATGTGGTTTATGTAATGATGGTATTCTGTAAATGAATCCTAAAATGGAAACTGCAGTCTGTCTTTAGAAAGGCATCATATGCTGCTGTTGAAGCAAGACAAAACGGCTTTCATGCCAGCTTTGTACTGTAAATTTATTACATCTCGGTTAACTGAGATTTCTTCCCCCTTTTTTTTCCGTCTATGAATTGTAAAACAACCCTATTTTCACACATGAAGAGCAGAATTACATTAACTTATTAATCCAATTCTATATCTATTAAATATCATTTGATCCCTTGTTGCAATGGTGCTTCCAATAGTTCCCAGCAGCAGGCAGTCAGTGAAAGATAAGAAATTGCAAGGTTCTGTAGCATACTGCTTTACATGACGATTTCTCAGAAAGATCAAACATGACAGATGTTAAACTAATATCCATTGAACTATTTCCTTTTTGAGAACACTTAAAAGATCAGGCTGCAGAAATAATTTACATTTCCTGTAATATAATTTACAATGTATGAAGTAATGCTAGAAGCTCACTTTGAGCTGAACACCCAGAAGCAAAACTTTATTGCAGTATGTTTTCAGGTCAACCAAGGATGAAAGAATAAAGAAAGCATGCTCCTAGAAATAATGTTCAATACTGGGCAGGTCCCATCTTGTAGCTTTCTTCCCTCAACCTAACTTAGAAGCAGTTGAGGCAAGTGAGACAGCAGAGGATTGCCTGTTTTGTTCCTTATAATTACTGCAGTGTGGTTTGCTACTCTGTGACAGGAATATACTGTCCTTTCCGGCTTTCTCCTGAGCTCTGACATTTTGTGGAAGGATGTGTTCTTTGCCATGAGCACTGAGTTGTAAAAACATGACAACACAACGTATGATACACTGATTTTGGAAACTGCTGTCTATGATAATCACATATAATTTCTTGTTCTACATGCATTACATTGTTCTGTATTCATGTCAGTGAAGTCGACTGTGTCAGTCACTGTAGGTGCAGTGACGCTTTGGAATTACTGATGCCTAACTACATAAATTTTCTCAGGTATGCATTTCCCTGAACTCTGTCACTACGTGCCTCATGTAGGCATTGACTCTATGGTTGCTTGGCAATAACTATGCCAATTGAAAATCATAGGCAAAGCAACACACATTTAGTGGGTGAGAACACAGGGAATTTTTTCACCATGACATGGTTATTTTCGAAAAACTGCAGCATGAGTTGTAGTGTATATTTTCCATTTGTTTCTGGCTCCCATTCACTTGTATGCTTACAATGAATAAATTCCTTGTTCTGGGAAGACACTAACACATCTTTCTCCTCCGAAATCCCCCAAATCCAACATACTCTTGAAGAAATTGAAAAAAAAATTCTTTAAAGCCACAGAGCTAGGAATTTCAGGCTGCCGAAAATCGAACAGTCTAAAATATTACAAAAAAAGTCCACAGTATTTCCAAATACTTATAAGGAAATATTTGTCCATGAGAACTCAGAGGATGTCTCCTTTTTTCCTTCTCATGTCCCCTCTAAGTTAGGCACAGACAACATGGAGAAGGAAATGTGTGTTGCAGAAGCTGAAGCAAGAAGAGACTGGTAAAGATTTAGCAGCAAATTGATGTCTGGGTAGTAGCTGGCCAAGAAGTCTGGACCTATGAATTACTGGATGAAATGTAAGAATGGAATTACGTTGGTCCCGGAACCTAGAATTGACTGGGCAAACACACCTGGGATAAGGGTAAGGTCAATCAGGAAAGAAAGGTAAACAAAGAGACAGGAGAAGAAATTGAAGAAATGAAATGCTAAAAAAAAAAGAGAAAATTCTGAACCGAAGTGAAAACAATAAAAGCAAATGGGATGACATGAAGTGCAGGGAAATGGATGGAAGCTTGCCCAATTGATCCTCATTGAAATCTTGCAATTTCATTGGTAAGAAGTGAGAGAAGAAGAGGACGAAACAAATGAAAGCCAGATTTGAATTGCAGGGGAAGAAATCTCATCCTGCGTGCCTGTCCCGTTTTGACACCTGTTTCCAGCTGCCTCAGGCTCCCCATTTTACAGATGTTGGAGTGAAAATGGGGATTTAACTTAGATTAAGAAAAAATTGTGTGATCTTGTAAGCAAAGTCTGAATCCTAATAAACAGGATCAAATTAAAATTGTACAGTCAGATTTTAAATTTTAATTTTTTTTTTTAATATAAGTTTACAACTTGAATTAAGTGATCTTAACCTATGTTATGTGTGGAAAAAAGCTGGGATTTGGTGAGGAGCCTCAAAATGTTGATACAAACCTTACTACATATTTCTTATTGAATCTAAATACTTGTGTCCATTTATGCGTTGAATTGCACCTGTGCTGTAAGAATAAGCAAAAGAACCATCACAATCAAACAACTACCTTGATTATATAAAAATATTAGTGACACAAAATTTCCTTCAGCATTTTACTACAGAGGACTACATCCTTAATTCTACAAAACACTCCTTCCCTGGTGAGGTTTATCCGCTGTTATAGTGAAAAATGGCAAAATGCTAAGTGTGAAGAGATACGATTGCATCTACCAATGTGCGGTTTAGATCTATATGCACAAAGGTAATTATTTACAGAAAAATGTTTTTTGTGAACTATGTAGTTTTAACTCTGTTTGGTGGTTTTTTAATGACATCCCTTTGATAATATTTATATTCCTTTAAAATATTTTTATTACCCAGAATTTTTTTTCCTTTATAATGTGTTATCTTTTCCATTAAAAAACCATTAAAATATTCTGCTTATCATCTAGTTTGTAGTGCAACTTGGAAAATACAAAAAGGATATTGTACTGTTTTCACACGTCCGCTTCTCATTTTCCTGCAGTATACTGGAAATCTGTGTCAGAGTCTGTGTCTTTGGCTCACCTTCAGGAAAACTCCATTAATATGTTCTGGTATGGAAAGATGAAATATATCTGTGAGATGGATGAAGCAGTAGTGATGCAAACCCCTGAATACTTAAAAAGAAAGAAACTCAAAGGGACTTGGTCTGAGACTGTAAGACATTCTTTAAGAGTCTTGGTGCTTGAATTATCTGAACATATCACAGAGAGTGGCAAATACCCTGATTATTTTCATTATTTTAATTTAGCTCTATATACCAGAGAGTGATCACCCATGTTCCACCATGCAAACTCTATTAACAACTTCTTAAATGAATCGTCTATTTGCAAAGGTTCTGAATGCAGAGTGTGTTCTTAAGAGTTCAATTAAAGAGCTTGCCTGTAAATCAAGAACAAAACCAACACAAAAAGCACAACTCAGCTCCTGTGAAGGTATGCTGTTGCCAGCAATAAATGTGGAAAAAGCCATTAAAATGGTTATGGAGCCAAATAAAGGCTCAGGATTATTGGGCTGTTTGCACTGGCTGTACATACAGTTTCAACAAAATCAATGCCTACATCAAACATGCTACAATTATGCTTCAAAGAGTGTTTGATTACAAAGTAGGTGAAAAAACTGTAAATTTCAGTGCACTGCTAGTAGTTTGCATTTTCAATTTCTTTGCTTGGAAAAGTGAAGCTTGTACAGCTTCTGATTGAATTGTGGCTAAATTATTTTAACTCCTAAAACCAGGTTTTAATTCCAAATCCACGTTTACATTTAGAGGTTATTTTCTTTAAACATTTGTTCAAATACTCTTACACTGCTTGTTTTCCTTGTCAATAAAACATTTAGGTATAATATTGTGCAAAAATGGTCATGCCTGATCAAGGGGAGCCTACTGACCAAGCCTTCTTGCTCCAGCTACAGGAGGCATTGCGGTCTCAGGCCCTCATCCTTCTAGAGGGCCTTCAACCACCTTGATATCTGTTGGGAAAGAAGCACAGTGAGCTTTAGGCAGTCCAGGAGGCTCCTGGAATGCATAACTTTTTGAGCCAGGTAATAGACAGCCCTACCAGAGGGTGTGCAATACTGGATCTGTTGGTAACAAACACGAGTGAGCTAATTGAGGATGTCAAGATTGGAGGCAGCCAGGGATGCAATGATCACGTGCCGATGGAGTTCACAGCCCTGAGGAACATGGGTCAGGTAAAAAGTAAGATTAAGCCCCTGAACTTTAAAACAGACTTCCAGCTCTTCAAGGAGATAGTCTATAGGATCTCCTGGCAGATTGCCCTCAGTGACAAGGGGGTGTAACAAAGCTGGCAGATTTTTAAGGAAGTCTTCCATCGAGTGCAAGAGCTAGCAATCACCAGGAGCAAGAGATCGGGCAAGGGAGACAACAAACCGACATAGCCAAGTAGGGAACCGATGGTCAAACAAAAGTGCAAGAAGCAAGTGCATAGGCAGTGGAAACTAGGACAGGTAACCTTGGAAGAGGATAGAGATGAAGTTTGGTTGTGAAGGGATGGGGTGAGAAAGGCCAAGGTGAAGCTCAAACAGAACCTGGCAAGGGATGTAACAAATGACAGGAAGGGCTTCTACAGGTATGTTAACCAAAAAAGGAAGGTCAAAGAAGATTTACCTACCTCATAAACAATGCTGGAAAGCTGGTAACAAAGATGAGGAGAAGGCTGAGGTACTCAAATTTTTTGCCTCACTCTTCCATGACAACCTCTCTTCTCGAACCTCTTTAGTGAATGGACAGCAAAATGGGGACTGGGGCAACAAATTGTTTGCCTCTGCAAGTATAGATCAGGTTCATGACCACCTGAGGAACCTGAATATACATAGGTGTGTGGGACCTGATGAGATGCATCCCAGAATCCTGAGGGAATTGGCTGCTGTAATTACCAAGCCACTCTCCATGGTATTTGAAAAGCAATGGCAATCAGCTAAAATCCCAGGTGACTGGAAAACTGGAAACATTGCACTCATCTTTAAAAAGGGTGGAAACGAGGGAACTACTTGGGAACTACTGACCTGTCAGCTTCAGCTCTGTGCCCGGGAAGAGATCCTCCTGTGAGTTGTGCTAAGGCATGTGGAGGACAGGGAGGTGATTCAGGAAAGCCAGTACGGCTTCAACAAGGACAAGTCCTGCCTGACCAACCCAGTGGCCTTCTATGATGGAGTGACTCCAGGAGACAAGAGAAGGGTGCAGACGTCATTTATCTGGACTTCTGTAAACCCTTTGACATGGTCCCCCCCAGCATCCTTCTCTCTGAACTGCAGAGACATGGACTTGGTGGGTGCACTGTTAGGTGGATAAGGAATTGGTTGGATGGTCACATCCAGGGGGTGGTGGTCAGCAGCTCAGAATTCCAGTGGACATCAGCAACAAGTGGCGTCCCTTGGGGTCCACACTGGGACTGGTGTTATTTAATATCTTCATTAATGACATAGTGGGATCGAGTGCACCCTCAACAGGTTTGCAGACAACACCCAGCTGAGGGTGCATTTGCCACACCTGAAGGATGGGATGTCATCCAGAGGGACCTGGACAAGCTCAAGAAGTGAGCCATGGGAATCTCATGAGGTTTAATAAGACCTAGTGCAAGGTTCTTTGACTGGTTCAGGGCAACCCCCATTATGAATACAGGCTGGGGATGAACAGATTGAGAGCAGCTCTGCCCAGAAGGACTCGGGGGCGCTGGTGGGTGGGAGGCTGGGCATGACCCAGCCATGTGCACTCCCAGCCCAGAGAGCCAATTGTATCCTGGGCTGCATCCAAAGCAGGGTGGGCAGCAGGGCCAGGGAGGGGATTCTGCCCCTCTGCTCTGCTCTGGTGAGACCCCACCTGCAGTGCTGCATCCAGCTCTGGGTCCCAGCACAAAAAAGATACAGATCTGTTGGAAGTGCCAGAGAAGGGCCACCAAGATGATTAAAAAATGGAGCACTTCTCCTGTGAGGAAAAGCTCAGAGAATTAGGATTGTCAGTCCTGGAGGAGGCTCCAGGGAGACCTAATTGTGGTCTTCGAGTACCTGAAGGGAGCCTACAAAAGAGATGGAGAGAGATTATTTACAAGGGCCTGTACTGCTGGGACTAGGGGGAATGGTTACAAAAAGAGAGTATATTTAGGTTAGATTTTAGGAAGAAATTCTTTACTGTGAGGGGTGGTGAGTCACTGGACCAGGTTGCCCGGAGAAGTTGTGGATGTCCCATCCCTGGAAGTGTTCAAGGCCAGGTTGGATGGGACTCTGAACAACCTGGTCTAGTGGAAGATGTCCCTGCCCATGGTAGGAGGGTTGGACCTGGATGACCTTTGAGGTCTCTTCCAACCCAAGCCCATATAAAACGGTATGGTATATATAAAATGTGGATGTTGTGCAATTATTTTTTTAATTAAGGTATTCTGGGGGATTTTTAAGACACTGACTGGACCTAGGGTCCTGACTGAGACCTGAATCAAAGATGCTGCCTACATCTCTGGCAGATGCAGGCAGACTAGCAGCATTCCCCTCTGGGAATGAGAGGATGGGGAAGTATACCAAATGCTGCTTAGCAAATCCCTGAACAGTGACAAATTCCTAAAGAGGAAATGCATTGACATTGCTAGCCATTTGCAGCCATTTCCTTTTGCAACAATTTTATTGGACTGCTATAGTTTTGTGACTACCTTCAGCAGGGTTTTACATGGCAGCCACGTCTAAAGTGTAATCCTTCCTCTCTAGGCAATCCTGCAAGTCCTTTTGTAGCTTCAGTTGCACACTGAGCTCAGGTTTCTCCCAGACGTAACAAGGACGTTAAAAAAAAAAGGGTTATTTGAGACAAACCCCAGCTGATTTACCTTGAAAGGTTTTCTCTTCTCCAGAAGATAGCACATCTAAGATAGAATGACATGGGTGCTGAGTCAACCTGATGGTTTTCCAGTTCAGCACAGGCTCTTATTGTAACAGCTGTAACACCTCTGCTGTGTAGAGCGATCTTTTGGATACCTCAAGAATTTAAGACACTTGTCTCATGCATTTTGCAGATCCTATTTGTAACAGAGGACTCTCCACACTCAAAAAGCTATACACATTAGCTTTTTGGCTTCAGACAGAAGCTCACTACTGCATTCTTTTGCACTGAATAGAGGCTTTTACAGTGTAAATGTGCCTTTATCTAATTCATAGGGTTACTTCCAGCCAGCCAACAAAACTGCAAGTAACTGTGTAGTTGTTAAGCAGTTATTTTATTTCATCTTGAACACGTCGGGGTTTTCTCCCTATTATTTTTATCTCCCACCAGGATAAGATGAAAGAAGTCTGGAGGCATGGTCTCTCTTTTATATAAATCCCTACATCACTGAAGTTGTTACATTAGATCTTCCTGTAACATCTTTGTTGCTTATTCTGGCCTGATGTTTTTGTTGATGATTGATTATACTCCTTTCATTCAGAAAGACTGCAATGAACTATTTTATTTATGTAAAAGCTCTCAGTTTAAGCACCCAATTGAATGTAGCCTTTTACTGAATGCTGAGGGCATTCCAAACCACTGAATTACATATTCCCTTTGCTCCACTGCTCCTTCCTCTGTGCCCAGACACATGGACACTTTCTCACTTCTGTCAGCTCTACCTTTCACTGGATCCCCAGTGAAAAGTTAATTTAGCTTTTGAAGGGACATAAAACTCATCCAGCAAAAGAACAAAAATTTTTTCATCTGGTTTTATAAGCTGAATTGACTCAACAATAAGTCAGAGCTGGCACAAAGAATAGGACAGGACACTGCACCTATGAACAGGTCCTAACCTGATGAAGGGAGATGAAGAAGCTGAACCACCCCTCTGGAGGTGTTTTGATTGCATGAGTATTTTAGATGAGCTCAGCTGTCTAACAGCAGACAGAGGTTAATTAATGGCAATTGTCTGAGCTGGACTTGTCTTGGACCAGAGTTCAGAGGCACATGCCCTTTAATGCAAGCAGCCACGTGTGCAGCTTCTGCCTGTTCTTAAAAGTAAGGCAGGTTCACTAATGCTGCTTCTTGTTAAAGCCTTCAGGCCAGTTTAACACCTTCCTTTAAATGAGAAGTTATCAAAAACAGCCCCTCCTGCATCAGTGTATTTTAAAAAAATTTTTTTTTGCTGTTTTTGACAAATCTATCAATAAGATGTGCTATGAAAGCAACTCAATGTCATATGGCTGTGAGTAGTGTATCGTATTGGTTGCATTTTTGGGACTCCATCTAAATGGAAAGATCCATGAGAATGTTGCGTGAACAGGGTAGTGAATCACTCCAATAGGGAACTCTGCCCCATTTGTTGCCCCGTTTCTATTGTGTGGAGAACAATGTAAACAGAGATAAAGAAAGCACTAAAATTTCTGTAGGCTAGTGGTTTGGTTACTCATCTAAGAGAGTGCCCTGGGCTCTGGTTTCTTCTTGGTGGTCTGATGATGCAGATGGATACTGAGGATCAGATGCAGATAGAAGTCTCAGGCATAGAGGTTTGGACACCAAATTCCCCATCCTTGTCCGTGGCTGGGCTGAATTGCAAATTCTTCATTCTTGGCTGCTACAAGCCCAAATTCGTTAGTATATTTGAAGAGTCCTCACTTTCCCTGGGCCAGCCCAGCTCAGCCTACTGTCTGAGGATGAGTGCACTATCCAGGCAGCGTAGGCTTGGGTGCCCTTGGGCAAAAGATTCCAGTGCTTGCCACCTGGGCTGTTGCAAGGCAGTGAACAATATTTGGGACAAAGTGGATTCAGTGCAAAGTGTCTCTGAAAAAGACTGCATCAATCTGCTTTATCCTGGCATCCCAGTCTTCTCTCTTATCTTTTTGTGATTCCTTATCTGTCCTCTTTTCCTGGTCTGAAACTTTTGTAACGAGAATCATGACAGTGCATTGCCTAAAACAGGTTCAAAAGAGACACCCATTTATGATTGGCCTCGTCTCCCTATATGCTGTGTATATGACGATCAGTAGTGGGATAAGGATAGTGGGACATCTCAGGGTGGAGTGGATTAGTGTGGCACAACCTCCTCACGGGTAAGAAGAAGATGATAGGCCAAGAGAGCAAGGAGCCCCCCGCTTGTCAAGGAGTGCCAATAAATTACACAGGAGCTCATGAGCAGTGGGTGTGAGATAGCACGAAACTTTACTGAGCGCTGATGGACCAGATCTGAGCAGGCAACAGAGCAAATCCATGCAGGGAAAGCAGCTACAGTCAGCTGAGTCAAAGGCCCTTCATTCTTCCTAAAACGGGGTTATTTTAGTCTCCGGGTGTTCAATTTAACAGCAACCCTTCTACCTCATCCTTTTACAGTCAGTCTAGTTACACACTAATATACCCACAGCCTACTAAGCACTGTGGTTACAAACCTTCTTATGGGAGATACAGAGACAGAAATACAGCACAGTTGGGGCAATTTATCTCTTGAGGAGAAAATTCAGGAATCGGAGGCACAGTAAAGTCACTGTGACAGGTAGGTTAGTACCTGCAGCTGCTGGTGTCTGTCTTTGTGAATGCTCCCAGAAAACTCCTCACATGTTAGACCCTACATGAGAAAGGCTCAAACTATGGTACATCATGCTACAGCCAAAGCTGTCTGAGTTTGTGAGCAGCAATGATTGCTTTCCCCTAACTCACAGATGGCAACTGGATAATCTACAGTCTAGGCCCTGACCAAGGAGCTCCTGTAGCACTCTGCAGGACCTACCTTTTTGATAAATCTCTAGGTTTTGAAAGGCTGTGTGTTCATAACACCTTGTGACTAGCTTGTCTTAAAAATTAAGGAGCATTTTTCTTCTGAACATAAATAAGAATATAGTGCAATTCAGTGAACTTCATTGAAGTACTTCTGGATTTACTTTAGTATAGCTGACAGCAGAATCAGACCCTATATGTGTTGGCATGTTCTCTATAGGACATTGTAAGAAAAAACAACAAAGTTATCCTTCTTAAACCATGTTTCAGCTTGCTGGTGGATCTGAGCCTTAAACACTACACTCTAGTCCAATGCCAGAAATTTTACCTACTTTCAGATCTTGCCATTTTAAACTGTTTGCCAAGGCTTGAAGACTGTAGGTGTAAAATACAGTTAAGGAGTTTTACACTCTGAGACTTGCCAAACAAAGTCCATGTCTCCTCTGTATTAATGACTTATATTGTAGCGTGTCTGGAAACCTACGGCTTTATTTAGGAAAAAATTAGAAAACACTTTAAAACACAGCCAGTTGCAGTACATTTGTGTTGCTTCTTAGAATTAAAGGTTTGAAAAGGTTTTCATTTACTCTTATCAATGGAAAAAAATTCGTGTAATATCATGTTGAAAGTTTCAACTCCTTCTTGTTAATCAGAGAACAGGTATATGCACAAGATTTTACATGATGGAGCTGTGCACACAAATATCTTATGTAGATTTAGCCTTTGTGAGTTAGAGGCTTGTCCTATTTGTCAGCTGAAAACTAACCATGTGCCAGCCTTTACGAATAGGAGCAGAGCCACAGGAATGGATTATACTCCTTTAGTCAACACTCACTAGCTCACATCTGGAACGGTGCATCCAATTACGGATTGGAGAAAGATAAATGGCAGCAAGTTCAGAAGAGAGCCACCGAGGCTGAGGGATCTGGGCTGGTTCAACCTGCACAGCTGCCTTCTAATCGACAAGGAAGTTACTGTGAAGACAGAGCAAGGCTGAGCTGCACAGAGGGAGAAAAAGAAACAACGGTGATAAATTGAAATAGGGAAATTCCAATTAGATATAAGGAAATATTGTCTCCATTGGGTAACTTTTTATTGGAAATGGTAAACTAGAGAGACTGAGGAACTGAACAGCCTGATTTGAATCCAATGCTGACTTTCTTTGAGCAGGAGACTGCCCAAGAGAGCTCTCTCTTGTCGTTCCCAGCCTGAGTGAGTCCATGGTGTCATCATCTGATAGAGTCATTTGCAACAGTGAAAGTGGATGTAGCAAGCTACCAAAAGAAAATGGAAGTTTGTTTTGTCTGGGTGCAAATCCAAATCCATTGTGCAATTTACAGCAGTAGCAAATGTCTAGGCATCATCTTTACTTAGCTTTCACTGCTCTGTACTTATTGAGTCATTAATGTCAAGCCAAACTAAATGAGAGTAGAATGAGTCCATTAAGTTACTTCTGATTTACTATGCAGAATAAATAGCTGTATGAGCTTAAACAAAATTATATTGTCAACTGAAGGGAAAGCATTAACAAAACCCAAGTGCATAAGAACGAAGAGAGCAGAAAGCATTGAAAAATGAAGGGCCAAGTTGTCTTTATTTTTTTTCTGTGATGTTTCAATACGTTTTGGGCAAATAAATGGTTTTCTCCTCTCTTTTTTGGCCCATATTCAAACTTCAGAAGTTGTGTCTACACCATTGCTGCAGTATGAATTTTAGAATGCTTGGTATTCCTATAGCCTGGTGTCTGGGACAACAGTCTGCATTTAGCTTCAGCTCAGATTGTCTAAAATCTAGATAATGCCTGAGTTTAGAATGGACTTCAAGTATTCTGTGGGGCATAACCATCCTTAACATTTCTGCTTGAGCTTATCACTGCAAAAGCTGACGGGGTAGCTCTTATAGCCCTGTTTTGGGAGGACTGTAATTTAGTTTGTGGCTTTCCTATATTCTCTCTGGAATATAAGCATAGTCTACCTTGATTAAGATAAGCATCATACACAGACATTTATTGCAGTCTTTGGTCCACCCCTTGGCACAGTTCCCAAAGCAATGCAGATCCTGCAGTTTAAACATCAGTTGGTGTTCAATACTCTTGTGACAAAATCTCTGGTCTTGTGGTATTAATATGTGACGGACCAGTCGTATGAGTAGATGCACATTTGATTCATAGTCACCTTTGTATTCGATTGCCAGAACCAATCTGACTTCTTTTAAAGTTTGCTTAGTATGGCTTCAAATGATGCATCCTTATTGGTCTGAGCACTGCAGAGAAATCTGACCGAGATTTAAAAAGTGACCCTGAGATCTTCAGTTGTGTACAAGTACTGTACATGGCTGCCACTTCTAATTCTGAGGAGGAAAAATAGCTGTGACTCACTGCTGATCTTGTTAAGAACAGCAACGGATAACTGGTTGGGTTAACAGATTTCTGAGACGGAACCTTCACTTAAATTTGTTGACGTGGCAATTATTTTAAAAGCAGCTAGATAAAAAGAGCCATTAATCTACTTTCCTTCAGTATTTTCAAACATGCTGCAACATAAAATGCCTGATAAAATTATTAAGGTTATTTATTTCGGTCTCATTGCCTTTACATGTCTAAATGGCACCCAGCCAGAAGTCTACTCAGTTTAGTGTTTAATATGTGCTGGCAAAAAAACCCACCTATTTTTAAAACTAACTTGCTAGAGTGTTCTGATTTGTATGTTAAATCTAAATACATATATTTTGTCAATTTAGAGAGAAAAAACCACAAAATAATACCAAAAAAATCCAAGGCTGTTTTCTTTTTGATTTTGTAACATCTTGATAGGTAATATTTTTTCTTTAGGTGCTCCCTGTAATCAAAAGAGGCAGAAAAGGGTGGGAAGGAAAACTGAGTTTTAAAACATTGCTATTTTGGTTAAAGGTATCAGTCTTGAATCAAAACTCAAACAAACTGCTTCTGTTCCCCAAAATATGAGCTGCTATATAGTGTAAAGCTATACTAGATTTTACTTCTTTCACTTAATAGGTCTTTTTGAGCCTCATTTTGCCCCTCTGGCTCAAACTGAGCTGTACCTTCCTTGTCAAGGCATGCCTTCAGTTCTAATTGGTCTATCTAGACTCTACTCAGGATACTAAAACTTCCAGAATCTGACTTCATGTGTTATATTTAACATTTTAAAGATAACTGCAGGCTTGATTTTAGTTGCCAAGTCTTTGTAGCATGCAAATTTTGTAACCAAGAAAATAGAAGATAAACCACAGATAAAACCACAACAATTTCTTAATTAACAGAAAACACCCTCAAGTTGTGTTTTTAAACTAAAAGATGTTCTCTTTATTCCCATTTCCACCACTGTGGCTGCTTTAAATCTCCATGTTCTGGTTACCATTGGGTATATGGCCAGATACATACAAATTAGTCTCAGCATTGGTGCTGATAATTAAATTAGAGTACAGGTTGTGATTCTACAACCCTTGTGTTGTGAATACATGTACTTAGGCTACAGTACAGCAGAACTGTTTTAATTACTTTGGTTTAGGATACCTGGGCTTATGGTACATTTTATATAGTTTCTCAGAAACCTTGAATATGATGAAATTTGGAAGTCTATTTTTGAAGAGGCCCAAAATTATAAAACATAGATGTCTGCATTGGTCTGTAAGATCTGTATCACTTCCTCCAAATGGAAGCCACAGGAGTCAGCAGCTTAAGTAGAAGTAGTTTATAACAGTCAATAGGAGATGTTGAAGAGAAGAATATATCTTAACTTGTTGAATCATTTAATAATTTACATTGGAATCTCTCTCTGAGATTGCTTCTCAAAGCAACTCAAAACTTGTTAGGGCAGATTGTCCAGTGTCATAGGCAGTTGAACTTTGAAGGCATCCAAGGGTGGAGATCCCACAACCTATGTGAGCAACCTGTTTTAGTGGTTGATCACCTTCACTGAGAAGACTTTTTTCCCTTGTGAGTATAGAGAATTTCCTGTGCTGCAATTTGTGTCCATTGTAACTCATTTTTGCACTGTATACACCTCTGAGAAAAACTTGGCTCCATCTTCTCTATAACCATTCCATTCCCCTGCAATTGGAATACAATTAGATTTCCCCTTTGGTCTCCAGGCTGAGCAAAAATTGTCTCTGATTCTCTCCATAATTCCCAGATCTCCTGATAATCTTGGTGGTCTTCCACTGGACTTACTCTAACATGTACAAGCAAGATCACAACTGGACATAGCACTCCAAAGACAATTTCACATGTGTCAAATAGAGGGGAGTAGTCACTTTTCCTGAATGTTGCATATTCTTGCTATTAATTCCAGGATGGTGTTGATCTGCTGCTGGCTCTGGTTCAGATTGCCATCCATGATGTCTGGTGGTAGTTTACTCATCCAATCTATATGTCTCTAAAAGAGAACTATGGGAGACTGTCTATGAAGCCCTGCTGAATCACCACTTTACATATACCAAAAACAATGCAACAAGAAAGGAGCCCTCATCTCTCTATTAACACTGCAGTGCTAATTGAAACTGAGGGTAGTCAGATACCATTTTTGTCTGGGAATGTAGCAGCTCAGATGCTGAATGCAGACGGTGAACTATTCTGATGACTGAGAAGCTGCTTTTTATATACATTTATGTCTCATCGACAAGGTGCACTTAAAGCAGTAGCTTAGTACTAATGGCTAGCAGTGAATTACCAGAAAATTACATATGTCTCAATGCGGTGATGGGATTGTTAGGCACCTATTTTTGTCAGCGTTGTGGTGTTGTATTTATGGGCATGACTCACCCATGCAATTCTCTTTCTAGAATGAAGTTGGTAGATTACTTTGCAATTTTCGTTTTAACTGGAGATGCAATATATGGTTGTGTGAATTCATGAGCTGTTTTTTCACCATAACAACATATTTTTGAGATTTTTGGTTTGATATGTGTAGAAGATGCAACAAATTTCTGACAGGTTATTGTATTTGAAGGCATTATTGGTGTAGCTATTATAGTCCAAGGCCTTAAGCAAGACCAGATTTGTAGTTAGTGATAATACCTCTTATTAGGGAAACTGAAACACATAGAAATATTAGTCATACAAACCACACATTGGATCTACACAGAAGTAGCAGATGTCAAAGCTAAATACAATAAAGTATAATTGTCTCATTAATACAAACTTAGTTTAACTAAGTTAGTATTAATGTGGCAATTTTGGAAAATGAGAGACAGTTATCTTTTATCTTGCAGGCAGAAATCCCCTACTTCTTTTTCTCCTCTTTTCCATATAACCATGACCTTATTCTCCAGGATGAGGTTCTGGAAAAAGGAAAATTGACAAAATTGATGACTCTTTCATATTAAGGACCTAAGTCAAGGGACATTGAGGAGAAATCTATATAATGACCTAAAAAGACAATGAACATAGAGCAAGACAAAGGCATTGCAGCAGTAGCCAGAAATCAGAAGTTCTGTGTCAAAACACAGACAATATCAAACTGAGACTTAATCATAATGCTCATATACTTCCTCGATAAACTAAACCCACCTAGAGAACACACAATATACACTACCCCTATAGCAACCCTGTGGTGAGTTGTGTGAGATGTTTTTTTTCTAGAAATGAGACTTTGTGACATGATGGTTTTACAATAGACAACAAATTGCCATTGCATGGCTGAAATTATCTTCCATTGACTGGGAGCATTTTGAAGACAACTCATAAAAATGTAATAATCCCACTGTTTTACTAAAATAAAGGTTAAGACACTTGTATAGTTGATAAAAAAATCAACATCTCTGCCATTATCCAATCCCAGACACTTGGCAGCCTTTTGAAGAAAAAAAACAGGTAAAGAGATGGTGAGTATTACACTTATCATTAATTTGCCAAGTCAACGTATTAACTGATTTGGGTCGAGTTAGTGGTTGCTCAGCCAAGGATTTATGGCTTCACTAAACCTTGGGAGTAGTAGGAGAAATCAAGGAAAGAAAGAAACTTGTAAGAAAGTTCAGTTTGGCAAAGAAGTGGGGAGGAGGCCTCCTCTCTCCAGTATGAGACCTTCTCTATCAGCTTCTAATGACAGGGAGAGTGAGCAGGGGAGTTAGGTTAGGGCAGGTCAGGAAATCGTCAAGGGGCAAGAGCTAGCTACAGCAGAAGAGCTCAGAGGCAGGAAACAACAAAGACTGAGTGGACCTCCTGTTTCCAGAGTTCTTCTTTCATGAGCTCATAGGCCAGTATTCTCATAGGTCTGCTAATGGTGAAAGATAGAAGTGGTTTTTTTAGGTTAAGGGCTTTATCTCCTTTCATGTGAGTTCAACATTTTTATCAGCCTTAAGGAAAGTTTCATTCATAAGATATGAAGAGACCTGGCTCTCCCTCAAATTCTCTGTACAGTCAGAAAGATGTAACTGTCTGTTTTTGTTAAGGACAGGGGGACAGAGTGCTCCGTGTTGTATCCTCCTGCCTGCTCAGTCGATTACATTTCCAGTAATTTGAAGCGATTAAACTTAGACGAGAAAAAGAAGACTTCCAAAAGCAGTGGCTACACCATAGCACTGATATCAGTCAGTTCAGTAACGGCCTTCCGTGTTCTTCCATAGATGCATTTCAGATGTGCATGTAAAATTTCTACTCTTCTTGAGCAATAGAGATGAGATGCTGATGGAATACAGGTGGGTTCTGCTAGCATCCCCTTGAGTCTTTCTATTAAATCTTTTCCTTTTAGGGTATCAGAAAGTGTTAGGCACATCCTGCCCTCAAACTTGTCCCCTACAATAACAGCAAAGAGGAGTGTCTTCTGTTGCCTGAAACAGCATCCTTGCTGACAAGAATCATAGTTTCAATACTGTTTAATATTAATTGACCAATTCTTTGATCATTGTACTTCCTCCTTCCTGCTAGTCTTTAGGCACACTGAGGTCATTAAAGAGCCAATCTATATAGAAGTTTCCTAAAAAGCCTGTCTGCTTTCATGGACTTAGAGTTTTCACAGACAACTGAACGCTTTAGAATAACTTGCAGGTGAAATTTAAAACACTGCTTAATATCAACTGTAAAATATATGTGCAGTAAACATCTATTCCTAGTTCTTTTCAAATGTGGAAAAACTAAAAGGAGAAAAATCTGTGTACAATATGGTCCTGCAGAACTTGTGCTAGTCACGCTGAAATGGAATATTGTCATGGTTTCAATTCTAAACTGAAAAGATCTTTTTTTCTTCCTCTTTTTTATATCTTAATTTTTAAAAAGTTTTTCTTTTCTGCCAAACTATCAATCAAAGCTTATATAATGGTGGTGCACCAGATTTCATTAAGCAGTAATTCAGCATGCATTACTCTTTATCTTTATGAAAAAAAATACAGGTCAAAAGCATCTTTTTTCTTCCTCCCCTCCCTTAAAAGTGCTCTTTCTCTCAAAAGTCCTAGAACTACTAGAAATGTCTTCTAAAGAATGGGAAAACAGACAAAGTGACAGGTCTTTTTTCCAAACTTTTTTTTCTGTTCCACCTAAAGTTGGCAGAAGTAAAGCCTTTTTTCCATGGAAAATGTTTTCAATGAAAAGTCTTAGATGGCATAGCCTTTGTGGCTCTGATTTGGTGCAGAAAGCAGAGTGGATGAACAGCAAACCAGCTAGACTGAAATCTCTCTCTGCTACTCTAGTGCAGCATCTATCGTCTCACTGTGGCTGACAGGGCACATAAATCTCGAAACTGGGAGGTTTCTTTTTTGTAACTATGTCTGTTAGATAAGGCAAGATGCTGTTCCTTTTGAGAACAGCCAAGAAACAAGCTTCAGAATGCAAGACCAGGACTGTCCCTTCAAATTAAATCTTGGCTCTCAGGAATCCTGCAGCAGAGGAAATCTTTATCTTTATGGAGGCCAGTGTTTATAGAGCCAATTATCTATGTTTACTGTAGCTGCCAACAAAGTCGTCATGAAGTGTTTTTCCTAAAAGTAAAATTGTCCATCCATACCGAAGGTGTTTCATTAAGGTGAGGAGCTGGAGACTGCAAATTGTGGAGAGTGTTGTTACATTTCTTTGCCTACAAAAGCAGCAAACACCTTGCCAACTACACTTCTGTCTTCTCATTAGCTTTTCTGACTCATATGACACTACTTCTTAACCCCATTGTGCCAGCTAATGTAGAAACAAAGAATAAAATCCAACCTTTTTTGGCTGAGCCTCTTTAATTCTCCTTGGTGGGGCATTCTCAAACATGAAAAACATTTACATAAAAGAAAGACTGCTGTATGTCTTTGACAGGAATCTGAGCTGCAAAGAGAAATTACGTTACCTGGAACTAGAAGTGATTTCACCTTAGACAACCTCAACATCCAACAGTCTGAGTCAGCAGGAAAACTATTTCTGAGTTTTACACACACTAGAACAAAAAGTGGAGATTACTCTCCAAAGAAATATAGTAATGAGGCTATTCACCTAATGAACCATCATAACTTCTGGAAGAAATTCTGCTCCTACTGGAGTTTAGTAGGATTTTCCCATTAACTTCTCAGTAGCCAGTAATTCACTATCAATTCTTAGGCCCATTCGTGCCCTGCTGTCTCCCTTCCTGGAGTAAATGGAGATCACCTGTACAATTACTGGTGCTTAGATTCAATGCTTTTGATAACATTCAAGACATTTTAATTCTATTCTGGGCAGAAATTTTTATGTCAGCTTTCACATATTGTTGGGAGGGTTTTTGAATGTTGACTATAGCATAGTAGGCATGCCTGTATGCTGGCTGTTTTTCAGTGATATGGTAACATTACTGCTGGAGAAGGAGCTGGATGACCCTCTTCCTACCTGAGGATGATTAGACCATCTCAGCCTCTTCAAAATCACCAGGTTAACATCAGAAAGAAGAGAAACAAGTAATATTGTTTACTGTTACTCTAAGCATATGATTCCTACTGTCCAAAATCTATATATTCATTAATCCTTCCCAGTTTTATTTTAGTAACAAACTTATTTAATATTATATGTCTTCCCATTCTCATACACACACATGGGCACAGAAGGCACAAATTCAAGCTATGGCTCTCCTTGAGTCTCTTTAGGAATGAGACTCCTCTTTATGTTAGTGTCATGAATAATTTCTGATTAATGTCAGACTTACAAAGTAAGTATGAGAACCTTCAAGGAACCTCCCTTCAGGTAAGACGTCAGTTTCTTTTAACTTCTGTTTAATCTCCACTGTTCCAAGAAACTCCACCCTTTCTCTCTTTAATGAGATTTAAAATTTATTATGAAAAAAAACTGGATTAAGAAATAAAAATCAGTTTGGCTAAGCCTTCCAATCAAAGTTTTTAGGTCTTTTTGAAATCTCAGAAAAGGAACGTGTCTATCAGCTCATAATCTGAAATGTTTAAGTGACACAGAGCCTTCTGTAGGGTTCAGCCAGATCATGGAGTCCTTCTTACTGTGACTTCTACTGAATAGTCCTCAGAATTATTGAGTGCCTTCAACTGCCCTGGAAAAAGTGATTCAGTTTTATCCAGGAATAATGTAGCTTAAGAGAAGATCATGTCAAACAAACATCTGAAACTCAGGGTTTATGGGACTTCTAATGTTCAAGAACAAAACCTGGGGATATGGATTTCTGGTGATTCACTGTTAGAAAATAAAAAAAAAAGATATGAACATGGCTAAAGATGTGGCAGTTTTCTAATCAATAGGCAGACAGGAAGCACAATTTCTGTGATACTGACTCTACAGAGAATTTGTGGTTTAATCCAGCTGAGTGTCTGGCCTGAACTTGACTAGATAATAAAAAAGGAGATCTAATATTTTGGCTTACAGTATCATAGAAATTGTTCAGCAGAAACATGAAAGCCTGCATGAGCTGAACTGGAAAGCAAGAGGATATTGTGTAATAAATAGGAGTCGAGAAGGTGACTGGGGAATAACATTTTCCATTACACCAATTCAAAGCAGAAAACTCAGCCTCAAGTTTTTTCTCCCCGTATGCTCTCCCTCTTGGTTTCTCAGAAAGGCACTCACTATGTTCAGATACAGATTGATTTTTCATTTCTTATGCAAATATTAACCAACTGAATCATGGAGCTAAGTTCGCCATAATGAGCAGTTTTAAAGGAGCATATAACTGCCAAGAGTTCATGGCGGTTCAAGGACTTTGCTTTTACAGACTTCTGCAGAGAGTAAAAGTTAGATCCAACACAAACAACCCTTTCACTAGGCTCTCACTGGTTGTGACAATGAAATAAATTCTGCAGAAAGCAGTCCATTAAAAATATCCTTTCCTTCTTTCCAAAAGGACTGTCTACGTTAAATAAGATGGATGCTAATTTTAGATACTTAAAAACAAATATCATTGAGGAATGATGTCTTTAGAAGACCTGTCAGAAGGCAGTTTTCTCTCTTCTACTGATGACTCACAGCACGTGTTGCTACATAGCAATTCTCTTCTCAGAGAAGAGGAAACCATCTGTCTGATTCTAGTCTTTGGAAACTGCCCCTTTTTTCTGCTTCTATTTCTAGGTCCCCCCAGTAATTACAATAGGCAGCCTCTGAGTGCACTGCTGTATCACCGGATGCAGATTGATTTTTGAGATCTTCACAAAAAAGAAGATTATAACTAGCAACTCTCACAAGCCTCAGAAGTGGATTTCAATACTGAGTTGCTGCACTAAAAGTGCCTACAGGAATGCCAGTCGGTGGGAATTTTGTTTGCAAGTTGTGTGTTTAAGAGCAGCAGTGCGAAGGTCACGGAGCTATTGACAATAAACTGAAAACTTTAAAAAATATTATTCTCCCAAAATAACTAGGCTTCCAGGTCACAGGTGCAGCTACTACTTTTTTGGAGACACAATTCTAATTACTCCAAGCCAAGACATACTCTTTCAAGACAACAGTAATGTTCTTGCATGGAAAAGCCTATAAAACTCACTCATTTAGCCCTTGATCCCTTTGCTGTCTGGTATTACCTTGCCTTAGACTGTCTTCATTTGTTTTTATAATTTCTAAAGCACCTTGTTGAAACCTGTTATCCTACTTTTTACATGTGAATTTTGAAAATTCATTTATCATTAAATTAAAGATGAGGAACAGATAAGGGCACTAAAAAGTAGATTTGCTACTACTCTGAGATTCCCAAGTCTAGACAGAATCTGTTAGACCAAGGATCAGAGCCAGCATGACCCAAAAGCTGTTGTGTTTTGAGGGCAGAATAGCAGTGGATGGTGATAATCTGGATGTCTCAAATATGACACTTCTTTATGTAATGCAGACATAGTGTAATTCCCATTTTCAATAATTTCAATAATCTAGGTGTTTAAATTATTTAAGTGAATCTTAATGTATTGAATTATCGACAGATTATAAAATTGTCTTTATGAAGGTTCATCTTCTTGGAGAGAGCAGGAAATGTTTAGTCCTGCAGTTCTTTTGAGGGATTAATTTTGTTCCCTCTGCAGGACTCGACCTATTGATCTATGAAGCAGAATGGGAGCTGTACCCAGATGTAGCTGTTTCCAATGCTGTCACAGTGCTCTTTCAGTGCTCACACTGCTCTCTGCTGGAAGGTTTTTGTGCATGTGTTAAACCTGAGAGACCCACTGGAACCTCTCAATCAGCCTCCAGTGCCATCCATGATTGCTTGTGTATTTACGCCAGCAAACCGTGTCTTTTAAATATGGGATAAGTAAGACCATGCACTGCTAATCCTTCTTCATCTACATCAGCTTCTGGTCTCTTGTCTGGACCCCATTTTTTACCATCTGAAACAGTAGATGGCAAAATATTCCCAGGTGGGGTTCCTGTGACCACTCTTCACTGTTTTGTCCATGAACAAGTCAGTTTAACTTCAAAGCATATTGCAATTTTTCTGATTCTTTTTGATCCTGTATGGATACCTCAGCATCTTCCTTCAGCTTAAAAAGTTTATGGCACGTTGTTTCTCTGGAGCAAATGACAAAACTCCTGCTATTTTTAACAAACACAAGCTAATTCCCAGTAGCACTGGCAGGTTAAAGATCTGTTTCTTATTCAAATGGTACAACATTGACTGAAGCCTTGGCAGTGGCATCTGGGTCAGGTGTTGCCAGGGTGTGTAGACACACTGCTGCTTGGCATTCTCCAAGCATAGCTCCGTCTCTTGAGGCTGTGAGAACAGTTCCTGCTGGGAGGCATTAGCAAAGAATGAGTTAAAGTGGCTCTACAAGAGAAAAGAAGGTGTGGGAATGGAAGCTGATGTGGTTTAGTTGTTCACAGGATACAGTACAAAACTAGGCCTAGAGGCTGGCTTCTGCTGCCTATTCCATCCTGTTTAACAGCTAACATTTTGAAACACCTGAAGTCCTTCTCTGTAGAACATGATGCATAAAATAACTTTTTGTATGTTACCAGCTAGTTTCATGCACCACAAGTGAATATACTGAATAAATTCAGCCAAAGTGTCACTGCACATCTTAAGTAAGTGGAAGCTTGCTTTTTTCTTGGGGCTACCTGATCTGTGCAAACCAAACCAAGTTTCTTGATTCAGCTGCTGTTCAGCAGGGGAATGTGGCATCAGCAGACCTGATGTCATGAAAGAGAAGACAAGAAGTTTCTGGGCAGGGTGAGAAAGCAATCTTCTCATCAGTACAGCTTGCTCTTTCTCATCAAAGTTCACAACTGGAATAATCAGTAGGCATTGTCTTTGGTCTTAAACCACAGATTTCATTTTCAAGGAATAAAAATTATTCAAGTTAACTTCACTGCATTGACATTATATTGCACAATTTAAAGATGCCTGAAAGTCTCTGAAACTGGAAGCATTAGCCAGTTTGCTGACAAGTGCTGAAAATACATACGAGGACTATGGATCCTACTAAATGAAGCACTAATGTAATGAGTTTATCAAGAAAATTCCATTTCAAGGATGTCATAAAGAAAAGGTATAACCTTAGGCCTGAATAAACTCTTGTATTTGAGAATCTGAGTAATTTTATTTAACTGTATTCTTGAGTCTGCCACACAATGATAGATGAGCATAAAGGCTCTGTTTAGTGGGTGCATGTATGTATGTAAGCATGCATGAATAAAAATTGTCATTTCAAAACTAATGCTGTTAATATTGAAATGATATTTATACAAATATGTCTAGAAGTAGCATGAAAGTTGTCACAGGCATCTTTGTATGAGTGCAAATAATGTTCAGTGCTATCTCTCATCCAGTTGTCTCTGGCAGTAACATTAAAACTTCTGCTGCTTTTGGAATTGCGTCAAAAGTAATTTCTTCTTTTATGGAATTGTTTGTCCCAGTGTAAAGGACATGGAAGTACTTGTGAATATATGCATTTGCACGTGCCTAGTCCCTCACCTGCTCCTTCCTGTAAGACATCTTTGTCCTATTTTTTGAAACTCAGACTTTAAATGATGTATTTAGTTCTGTTCAGCAGTCACTTGGAGTATTCATCAGGAAATCCAGAAAATTTGTACCAAGTTATTTCTAGGGGGAAAAAATAGTTAGTGATTTCCAGAAAATTAATAAAATTTTAAATACCTTTCGTATGTGTGGTAGATTGGACTGGTGGCACCATCCACTAAAATTGCCCAGAAATTCCATTACAAAATCATTTTCTGTGGCTCATAACTTTGCCAAACTTTAACTATTTGGCCTGAAATTTTGCATACTGGGTAATCTGCCTCAGGCTGAACCTTTCTGGAAAATTTCAGTCAAAATCACTATTTCCAAGAAGTAAATTAGGAGAAAATACATCATTCTATCCATATCAAAATGTTCTGGTTACCTCTTTTGTGTGAAATTTTAATGATTTGAAACAGGAACATAAAATTTGGAAGGGGTGACTAAAGTGTCCAGCCTGTGCTCTTTGTTGTTGACGTGGAACTGCATCTTGAATAACTTAAGATTTAAAAAAAAAAAAAAAAGCAGCAAACAAAGATGAAAAAAAGAACCAGAAAGAAAATATCTTGGTCTGCAAACACTGACTAGAGGATTGTGAGGTTTCTGCAGTCACAGCTCTAAAAGGCTGCTACTTGTACTGACGGAGATTTCAGCTAGAAGTGAGCACAGATTTATTTGGAGTAGATCAAGTCAGGGAGGGGTGCCAAGAGAGCGCGTGTGCTGAGACCTCAGCGCTGTCAGTTCCAGCTGTCCTTGCTCAAGCTGTGTAAGGGACAAAGCTCTCTGTTTTCAGTACAGAGATGGCCAGAGGTGATTGCAGGAGGAGTGTGTTAGGACAAAGAGTTTGGTGGACCAGACTTGAAGCATGTCTGTAAGGAGGGAAATAGAGATCACAGGAACTAGGATATAGGAAAATGGGGCTGTGGGGTGACCCAGTTAGGTGACCCAGATGAGTCCTGTGGAGGTCCAGCTTTTTGGACTGGATGCTGAATGCCAAAGGACCATGAAGGGAACTTGAAGGCAGGAGTCCTGTGAAAATAGTACTGTGTAGTCCTGTAACTAAATACTTAGTAATGCCCATACTCAACAGTGCTGCATTACAAGTACAATTTTGACATTTACTAATATGTGTAAGCTTATTACTGGAATGGGTATTATATTTTTAATGCTGTATTTTAGTGTGCAATGTAAATGAATTCCATAGTTGCCAGTGTTAGGCTCTCATGATCTTCTAGATTTGAAAAACTGAATTTTATACCTCACTGGAAGACTTGTGGTATTTATAGAATGTTTACATCATAACCCATTTGAGTGGCAATGCATCAGACTTCATCTCACTCATGACAGAAAGTGCTATCTTGGGCTGAAACTCCACGTTACTACTGTTTCCAAAGACAAAAGCTAAATAAATTGATTCTTTTTAAATTTAAATCAAAAGGCTTTTTTCCAGGCTAGAGTAGTGTTTTGCTCTGGTGAATGAGGCAGTTCATTAGTATGGAAAGGACTCATATTGGATGCAAAAAATTAAAAGTGCTGAGACACATGATTTATAAACCTCTCTTGTGGGCAGCAGGTTAGAAGTGGACAGAAAAGTAAGTCAGGGTTAGTTCCATTCAGCTGCTGAAACTGGCTCCTTCACAGCCTGGGCTGAACCGAGCAGAACAGAGTCTAAACCAACTTTTAATTCACCAACATTTATGGAAGAATTTAGGTTAGAATGGACATTGGAGATCATTTGGTCCAAACTCCTGCTAGAAGCATATGTTAGTAGAAATACAAGAAACTAAATTAGGTCCTTATGCAGAAAACAAAACAAAATTTTTTCAGACAGTGTAGCTAAATACTGTTTTTTCCTATAAGAAATTACTCCATTTGCAAGAAAAACACATTTTTGAGGTCAGCAGATCAGTTTATATCTTATGTCATATGAGAGCAAACAATGAGGGAAGAATTAGTAAAATTCTTAATACAAGAAACACAAAGTGTGAGATTCTTGAAAACAGCTGTTCTGCTATTAACATTCCTCAGATACTGAATGATTTTCAAAGTGGCTTTAAGCCTTCCCAAGTTAATTGACATTGTATCTGGGTTGGTCAGGACAAAGACTGTTGGAAAAGGGGCCTTATTATCCTTCACATGGGTCAAACAAGGGCAAGTCTTAGCTGATCTGTGACCTGCAAGGTTAAATGTTTGACCCCATCAGATTGTCAGATTGGCAAAGAGAGCAATAGAGACAGAAAGAGCTGCTGGGTTAAGCAGAGTAGTTCACCCATACTGTCTTTTACACAGTTGCACAAATACAAACAAAAAAGGGAAGAATTTGTTTCTAAGGTATGATAAAATAACATCTGAGGAGAAGTTTTGTAACAGACACAGGGTCTGTCTCTGAGAAGTTGTTCATATCATCCAAATACTCTATATATAAAGATGCCTTTGCACAATTTAAAAATCTTTCACTACTATTTGCTTCTGATTTGTGTTTTGAAAAGAATGTTTGCAGCAGTATGTAAGCATCAAATAGTTTAATATAAATATCATCGCGTACAAGCCTTCAAAAACACGTAACTGTTAGCAATGCTTAAAAACAAATTTCTGATAAACTTACCAGCTGGCCCCGTAGCAAAAGTGATGGGATAGGTTCAAACTCTGTTACCTTTGTGCTGACCAAAGTATTTAAAAAATGCAAGTACAGTATGCTTGAAAACAGACATAAACATGAAAGTTTATGCTGGAAATTTCCCCAGCTACTATCATATTGGTCAGAGACAAATAAATCGGTGTGGTCCATGTTTTTAACATGGCTGATTTTTGGACAATAATGCATTTGCATGCATCCTATTCTGCTGCAAATACTCAATGGTTTATAAAGTGGGAATCTGGGGTTGTGTTATCAGTGGATATTGGACTGCTGTGATCAGATTCATGTCATCTAACTTCATGTACCTGGGATACATCCATTAAGCCTAGGATAATCTTTTTAGCACTTTCTACAGTCGTGCAAGAGACATGCACAGCTCCTAAGAACAAGTCCTTCAAAAAATCTCTGAGGATGTCTGGTGGCCCCCACTGGATTCAAATGAGTAGATGAAATTTTGGCCCTTATTATCAAGACTTTTAAACCTATGTGAAATGTAACTAACTCTGAACCTATTTTTTCCCCCTTTTGGATGCACAGAGATTTATAGAAAAATCCCCCAAACTTGAAAATCTGTTTTGCTTCTTCAAAAGAATGTAATCTCACATGTAAATATAGTCTGCTAAAAATGTCTTAGAGTGCATAGCTTGGATCCAAAACTTGGTCTATAAAAGGCATCGGTCTTAGTCAAAGCATTATCTGTAAAAAGGAGATGAAGAGTGCATGTGATAGGATGAATAAATTGCTGACAAAAGGCAGAAATTCTGCATGGGTGTAATCTTTCGTGGGGGAAAAATGTAGTGGCCTCCCTGTTGATCATGAAGTGTCACTTGTTCCACAGTACTAGGTTAAATTTCTATTGCAATTGATAACATATTGTTGATCACCTGTTCTTTATCACTACTTCAGGATTTAGTTTGCAATTTTTATTTGTTCTCTAAAATGAACACCATTTCATTTTGAAATTTCATGAAAGAAAGATACTTCTTATGTTAATCAATGTTCATGATTACTAGTTCCATCACAAAGAGGGCAAAAATAAGTTAAAGTTGAGGAGCTAATTATTTTGTTAGTCTGGTAAACCTCAACACTACATTACAGAATACTGTCTTGCAAATGTATCTTCATAATTTTATTCTCAAACTGTCTACCTAATACAGACATCTGAAGAGCAAATTTGAATTACAGGGTAAGAATGACAAGCTTTCATATTCTTGGTTCATTTGGATTTGTTTAAGGCATATTTGACATTTTAATTTATTTCAATGTTGTAGTGGTCCATACCATAGCTGGGTTTTTGACGAATTACTTCTGAATCCAGGATAGTTCTTTGTTAACCATTCCTAGGGAAAAAAAGAAAAAGGAAATGTTTAATGAACACCAAATCATCAGCCTATGATGATCAGCCTATATATGCAAACATATGTTTATTTGTAAAGATTAAGGAGTGACTTTATTAAATAGGACATAGTCTGTATCATAAATTGACAGCCCCTCAGGTAAAAAGACGCAGATACTTTGTTCAGCAGACTCTTGTTTAATAATGCAGTCTTCTGCCTTGTTACAAACATGACATAATTGACAGCCTGAGGCCAATGGGCCTCTTGTCCAACTTGTGACTGCCAGAAAGTAGTTAAAAAATAGCTCCAGCTTATTGATGCCTTAGGACAAGGACCCTCAAAAAACCTATTTTTTTTTAATCAAGGAAATTTCTGCTGCTTATGGAGCCATAGGACTCTATTATTAATCTCTCATCCTCTTTATTCTCTTCTTTTTTTATTTATCAGTCTGCTCTCATGTGCATGGATCTTGCTCACTTTTTGAGCTTGCATCAGTCTAAATAATTTCAACCAATAATCAAACATGCAAACTAAAATAAAATTGTTTCATTAACAGGAAAATAGTTACTAAGGGAAGTATTATTCACCCTATTTAACTTCAGGATGATTTTTAGACAGCTTCAGTTTTACTCACTTTCTCTTTATTGGATTTATTGCTCAGGTGTCAACATTTTGTGAATTTCACAGAATGATGGAATATTCTGAGTTGGAAGGGACTCACAGGGATTAATTTCAGCTTTAAAGTGTTGTTGAAAAACACAAAGTAAATGAGCATTTTTAAAAATTTGGTTTTTTTCTTGATAAGGAAGGACAAATTTTTAGATTAGAAGCATTCATTCAAGCATTATGAAGTTAGGGAAAGCAGGTATCTACAGCTGATTATTAATGTAAACGGAAGATTGGAAGTGTTTCGTGTTTTTCCATATGATTGATCAAGATATAGAAATAGACACAGGGTGTGTGACTCTTGGAGTGTCCTGTGCGGGGCCAGGAAATGGACTCAATGATCCTGATGTGTCTCTTGCAACTCAGTATATCCTATGATTCTATGATTCTGATTCTAAGTTTGTGTAAGCAGACAGTCTGGTTCTGAAGGGAAGGCTGCATCCTCAAATTTGTGAGTCACTGTTTTCCTTAGCCCAGGACAATCCAAACATCACTATACAATACCCAACAAACTACCCTGTTGCACAGGAGGGTGGGGACTTTCAGCAGAAGACCTGTTTGGTTAAGCAAGGGCTTCTTAGCCTGTCAGTGAAAGGGGTCTAAATGCAAACTGCAACTGCCAAAGAGGAATTAGGAAAATGTCGGAGTCAAACATTTCTCGATAGTGGCAGTCAGCGTAATAAGAGAAACCCAGTACGAACTGCAGCCCAAGAGGCTCAGAACAAATGGAAGGAGGAACTTTTAAAATCAGGTAGGACAGCCCTGGAACAGGTACCCAGAGAAGAGGAAGCAATCTCCCTGGAGATTTTCAAGATTTGACTAAAATGAAACCACAGCCAACCTGAACTAGGGCTGTGAGAAGGAGATTGGAGTAGACATCATTTCTATCACGTTTAGAAACGTCCTTGGACAAGTAAAGAACCCATTTCTCTACTTATCTCTGTTGAAACTTGAACTTAGCTAAGCTGGGGATTTTGATGCTGAAGAGGGAATGGGAATGCCCTTCCACCTCCTTGGTTCTGACTGAGCCTCAGCTTGCTGTACGAGACCTAGAGACCTGCTCACTGCCCAGGCAGAGGCTGTGCTGAGGGTGCAAGGGAACAGAGTGTCAGGCAACATGGGCAACTTCATTGGCAGGTGCTTTTTTGCGGGGAAGAGATGCATAGTGGCTTGGGGCTCTGTTTTGGAAAAATTCCTGTAAATGCCTAAGTGTTTTGGTCTATCTAGGCCAAAGGCCCTGCAAGGGACAGTGGAATGACTGCAACTCCATAACTCCTTAGAGCTAGAAGTCTGAAGTCTCTAAGAAAAACAAGTATGCTAAAATAATAAACAGCAACAGCTACATATTTACTTATTACCAACTTTTTTAGAAGTAAAGTTTTTCACAAAATTTTAACATTAAAAATATTCTGCATGTTGCCTTTTCAAAACTCCATGTTTATTAGAGCTACTCTCACCTGACAGCTCAAGTTTTTTCTCCATTCAGTCTCTAATTTCTGACTGATTTCATTATTTGCAGTACTTGCTAATTAAGTGCTATCTGCAAACTTGGATGTCTTTGCTTTCCACATCGCTGTTACATTATATCTGTGTAAATATTTAAAATCTGGACCTCTAACACTGACTCCTGTCATCTTCTACTACTGACATTTTAGCTTGAATACTTTCCATTTATGACTACAGTAGATTTCCTACTAATGCAGCCAAATTTATGTTTAAGCATGCCAGTTTTCTTCCTCTCCTCTGACTAGAGCAGAGAAACTTAGTGGCAAGAATCAGCTAGATTTCATGCACTTTTAATAATTAATTTAAGTGTCAAAACCAGCAGGTTTTTAAGCTGGATGCTCCTTTACTTCTGCCAAAGGTATTGGTCGCTTTCAAAGGATTTCAAACTGAATTTGTGTCATGTGAAATACATTGTCTTTTGCAATTTTTCTCATCAAGTTCAGTATCCTAAAAACTTTTTGTGATATTTCGTCAAGCATAAGATAATATTTCCTTTAACATCTCATTATGCACAACTGTGTATGCTTCTGACTTTATATGAATACAAACACAGCACATATTCAGGATGTAATAATATTATTTGGAGGAAATACAGCTGTTTTTTTTTTCTTGGAAATTCCCTATCATTTAAATGCATATCTTGAAATTTCAAGTTATAAAAATAATCTTACTTCCTCTAAAACTCCCTACCATGCAGCTGTGCTTGTGTATATGCCAACTGATCCATCAGCCTTCCTTTCAAACCACTTCAAGAATCTGCACATCCCTAGGGATCCGTGGTCTCCCAGAAAAGGTGCAGTTTTACACACGGAGCTTCTTCATGGCCCTGCTTTGTGTTAAACATCCTTGTCTTATTTATGCTTCTTCTTCAATATTTGCCTCTAAATATACTTTTCTTGGCTTTATTTTAAGAGTATGTTTCTATATTTACATTACTGATGATTCATGTTAAATACAAAAATTAATTTTCTTATTTGGAGCAAGTATACCTGGTTTTTACCATGTAGGGATCTAAATTAAATTCTTCAGAAGAATGGAGCAGTTTGTAATTTGCCATAAACAAAACTGGAAGTCACTAGTGTTATGAAGAAATAGAATTATTTTTTATGAAGGATTGCCAAACACAGCACAACGTTGGCTATCCCAAACAGTGCGTGAAGCATCACTAAAAAGAATTCTGAGGTGTTAAGTACTTATATATGCTTTACATATTGACAGAAAGACTTCAGTACATAAAAGACAAAGGACAACAGGATATTTTTAGGCAGCATTTTGAAAGAAGTGTTGGAGACAAAGTTCATCTAGAATATTTAACACATGCAGTTCATATTAAACATGAAACATTCCATCAAGCAAAAGTGACTAAATAAAGAGTAATTTTTCTTAAAATCTCTTTTAACAAGCCAAAACCATGTTCCTGGAACTGCCTTAATATATAGTAAGAATATACTATACAGAGCATTTTATTGCTCCTTTTTCTTCCCCATAAAATAGTCATTTACACATAATTCAAAGGCCACTGTCTTGTAAGATTTTCACTAACTCACTTCAGCCAAATATATATTTTCACGAAGAAAAGAGTTTTTTGTGATCATTTGTTTGTCAAATCTGGCCAGTTTATGAGCTGTCTGCCAGGATATCTCTAAACTTAAAAGATGATTCTTCAAATAAAGAAGTTATGAGCCCTGGAAAATAAGAGATCTTCACTGTACACCTCACAGTGTGTGAATTAGTTAGAAGTTGTATGAAATGTGCTTGCTGGATATTTCTGTGCTTTAGAAGAGTAATATAGTACAGCTGTGCTTCACACTTTTTCCATATCATTACCAGGTGACATCACTGGGTCTCTGCTTGCATTCGATTCATGTTCTCAAGTATGTTTGTCATTAAAATAAATAAACAAAACACATATGCTATGCTTAAACAAACAAACAAAAAAAGGTCAGTTTTTAGAAATATCATTGAGTTTATCCTTCTGACCCACCACAGCAGTCTGGATGCTGAAGGGCTCCCAGTGAGGAGTGTGAAAGATGATGCTGGGCTCACAGAAACAGCACTGTTTCCACACTGGAAACAGCATGGTGACCTCGTCAATGTCAGCATGTAACCATAAACTGATTCTGAAGCCTCAGCTTGAATGTCTAAGCATGACTAACACCTAGATAAGGCTTTTGACTATAATCCAAGTCTGTTCTCAGGAGCCTATCAGGAAAGCATGGGAAGACACTTCCAGTTAATATGAGTAGTGTGTCTTTTGCTACCAAAGTATTAGCTGCAGAAATATCCTCTGAAAGGTGTGTGTGTGGGTAGCACACCTTAGCCCATTGTTCTCCAGTCTGCTTCTCTGGTTTATACAGCTGTACACAGTGGCTTGAGCAGGCAGAATTCACATGGCTGTTATCTATCAATAATCAGCATCACTTGTTGCAATTACATGAGAATCTGCTGTCATGTGGAGTTGTGGGACAGCTGTCCCCTAAGGCTATGCCCTAGGGCTAAAGAGAGGTTATGTCTCAATACAACTCTCATATGATTAATTTAATAATGTATTACATGCCATGCTTCCTGAATGTTCCATTGTGCTCTCTTTTTTGCTATCAAAGAGCTATTCAAAGTAAACAGTGACCTCATCAATACTGTCTGAAACTTACAGTAAATGGAAATCTTCCAAAACCATAATAGAAACCATATTTCAACAGATGTAAAAAGCAAGACAAGGAGTGAGACTTAATTTGGATGTGAATGTTACAGTACTTGATACTTGGGTTTTCTCAACCTCATCTTTTTGCTCAGCGCGTTAGGCTTTTTTCATGTGAGGATCTAGATTAAAAAAGAGCAAGAAAATCACTACTTCAGCTTTCTCTGCACATTCATGGCTTGGTGAAGAAGAGAGAAAGAATTTTACCCCAGAAGATAAAAAAGCAAAGTGGAAAAAATTTGTCCTGTAGGAGAGAGTAGCATGAATACTGTCATGACTGAAATTTTCAAAGCTGCAAAGGTGTTTGAACAAACACAAATTTTTTACAAAAGTACTTGTTAGCCTACTCATTTATGACCTCTAAAATGCCACCTTTCAAAAGCATGCAAGGATTGCTAGAAAAGGAACAAAGCTGCTCTTCAGGCATTTTTAGATTGATTGTGGCCCACAAGCCAAGTAAAATAAAAGATCCTATCAGAACATCTTTGTACTAAGCTGCAGGTGCTTGATTTCCAGCTTGGAGAAACGGTTGTCTTTGCCTTGCTGATATATTTGGATTCTCTTCATCTCTGAAACACAGTAAATTTTCCAGGCTACAATTATTTTAATTTTCTAGATAGAGAGGAACACTTACCAATTTAAAGGAAAAACACCAGAGGTTTACACTTTGGTTTGGGATCTACACATTCAACAAGTATTTAAAAAGCAACACTTGTTTAAATAGTAAGCAATTAGGGGCTTGGATTCCAATTGGGTGTCTTTATTTTGGTTGGGTTTTTATACCCGTAGATTAGCTTCTCATCTAATAAATTCTAAGATTACCTGCATTTTCTCTTGCAGTACTAATGTGTTCAAAGTACTGAACACAATATTGTGATTTCTCTCACATTAATAGAAATCCCACGTCAGAGTTGTCCATCACTGCTGTAATATCCTGACATAAAATCCATCCTGTTAGGTGATGTAACAGTGCTTATAGCCATTAGGAAAGAATATGAATAAAAAAGTCATGTAAAATATACTAAACAGGTGGTACACACAGCAAAGCCCTCGTTTCCATCATTTTGGCAAACACTCTGACTTCCCTTATCTAATTTTAAAATCCAGAAGCTATAAACAATTGATCTGCAGAAAATAATATATAAAATTTATAAAGACTTAGTCTAATAAACAGTCAAAAGTGGTTTTATTTTTTATATATATATAT